>ML841917.1:5226-26418 GCA_009831015.1 Picea engelmannii
AGGTCGATCCCCTCTCCTCTACACAATTGCTATGCAGGGTAAAGGTGAAGCATTAAAGGCTTCTATACAGAGGCGAATTTCAGTCCATTAAAGGCTACTATACAGAGGCACATATAGAGGCAACATACCAGTGTTGTAGAGGCGCGTATACAGGCAGCAAACAATGCTATAGAGACAACATACAAAGACAACATATCAGTGTTGTACATAGGTACATATCAGTGCTAAAGAGGAAACCATAACAATGCTATATAGAGGTACATATCAACGCTAAAAAGACAACCATATCAGTGTTGTACATAGGTACATATCAGTGCTAAAGAGGCAACCATATCAGTGTTGTAGATCAACATTTAGAGGCACATATCAGTCAATTAGAGGTAGTTTCAACAACCCATATCAGAGCTGATATATCTCAGTGTTTGAAAGCAACTAGGATACATCTATATCAACAAGGTCTCTTAGGTCTCTGTTAGGTCAGAGTCAATTTCGCAAGCTCTTTAAGAACAGAGTTTTCATGGTGGATGTTTGTAAGTGATCTTACATTATTAATGCAATAAATGAATATCGTTTGCTGGAGTTTTTCTCCCTATACAGGGTTTCCCCAGGGTATATGTGTTGTTGATGTGCATGCTTACGTATCTACGTGATTATTGTTATTCAATTATGATTTTATATTGTTGAAATGTATTAAGCTGGAATCAAAGTGTTGAAGAATTCAAAGAAATAATCTACATATGAAATCAAGCTCAAAATTTAACAAAATCTACAATTCAAACAATTTCTGGCCAGATTTTGGGTAAAAGTGGTCATAAAATAGGACCAGAAATGGACAAAAATGTAGAACATTTAGACTATGCCTTATGCCAAGCAATAAGCACCCAGATATATAATATGCCAAGCAATAAGCACCCAGATATATAATATTAAATGCTCCACATGCTTGGGTGTGGATGCTTTGTAGCCAAGTGATTATTACTCCCTATGCACACGAAATCATGCAGAGCATTTAATAATTTATAGCTGTTAATTGGTGTCCACTATTTTAATTTTTTTTCTTTTATTTTGACAGTTGTTTTTTTTCTATTTTTAAAGGCAGATCGCGTTGGGTATGTGGCTGCCGAGAAAATGAAAAAAAATGGCGGCTCTTTATTCCTTAAGACCTGGCGTCTTGTTTCTCTAATGGACGGCTTCAATTCGTGATGGCAACTCCTAATTGATACCGTGGCTCTATCACGACAACTCCAATGGAGGCTAGTGCCGGCTAAGGAAACGAGGGCTATAACAAACGTTTGGTGTTGGCCACAACAAACATGATAAATGGCGTCTTGGCCGGTTTGAAGACTATAAGCTTGCTTTTTCTTTTTCCAATCTGTTGTGGCTAACATGGGTGGCTCATCTTAAATAGAATATGTGTGATGTAGGTAGCTAGGTTGGACAACATGTTATGAAGATGAGTTAGATTACTAAATTATGAAACTTTAGATAATGTTAAGATGGAGATACAAAATTCACAATATGAAATTAAGAAAATATTTAGCCAGTTATAATAAGATTCACTTATTTTATATAGAACTAGAGAAATTTTATTTCTCTAAAACCTCAAAGGTTAATAATAATTGAAACCCTAACTTTTATAGCTTAAGTCATTACATTAAGAAAATACTTAGCAAGTTATTATAAGATTCACTTATCTTATATAGAGTTAGAGAAATTTAATTTCTCTAAAACCCCAAAGGTTAATAATAATCGTAACCCTAACTTTTATAGCTTAAGTTACTAAATCTTATTTCTCCAAAACCCTAAAGGTTAATAATAATCAAAACCCTAACTTTTATAGCCTAAGTCACTAAAGTGATTGAATTATATATATAAACCTTATATTCTAACAATGTACACCATTCAAAGTTGCACAATAAAATCATTAATCTCCATAAAATGTCTAAACTAGACATCGAATACCTTATACTAAACCTTTCATAGTATAATATTTCAAAGCTGCACAATAAAATCATTAATCTCCATGGAATGTCTAAACATTAATCTCCATAAAATGTCTAAACTAGACATCGAATACCTTATACTAAACCTTTCATAGTATAATATTTCAAAGCTGCACAATAAAATCATTAATCTCCATGGAATGTCTAAACTAGACATCGAATACCTTATACTAAACCTTTCATAATATAATATTGAACAAAGAGAATGTGTAAGAGTCCCCAACATTTGCTAATATCATAATACCATCGAACCATGAATAATAAGTGAGGACACTCTAAGAGTTAGCTAGTTTTCTAACAAGATATATTATGTGCATAGGCCTGTAGCCCATAAATAGTGTGTGTAGAGCTCCAATTGAAATGGTCATAGGTAAGAACCACAATGAGTTCTTAGAAATAAGAACCACGCCCTCGATGTAGATTTAAAAATACCAAGGAGCTTACCAAGTAGCGCTTATAAAGGTATTGGGTATTGAAATCAAAATGTAGAGGGAACAAATCTTAAAAAATCTTAACAAATCTTAGAAACATTTTATTGGTGTTTTTGTTTAGTGTTTATATGTTTATTTTTGTAAAATGTGAAAGGATCTTCACAGTATTAATGAAGGTTCATTTAACAATTTTAAAGAATGAGGTGTAGATATTTAACAATTTTTCCATCTAGTATTAATGAAGGTTCATTTAACAATTTTAAAGAATGAGGTGTAGATATTTAACAATTTTTCCATCTAGTATTAATGAAGGTTCATTTAACAATTTTAAAGAATGAGGTGTAGATATTTAACAATTTTTCCATCTATTGGTGATATTGCTAATTCATAATTGCAACAATACTTGAACTTTTGTATTTGTATAACTATATATTTAAATTAAAACTTAAGTAAGATATACAATCATGGAGGCTATGCCACAAGATTAAAATTTACGAAATGTAGTCTAATAAACATTTTTTTTCTAGGTAAGGTCAAGTCAACAACATCGCTCAGAGTTGTTACAACAATATACTCATTATGAGATCAACATGTCAATTACGGGAATGGAACCTAGGTGGGGAGGATAATACCCCATCCCACAACCACTTAGGCTAGACCCAATTGACTTGTAGTCTAGTGAACATTTATTATATTTGTACTATTGTACACTTTGAATTTTATCCTTGTATCTTTTGGGTGGCTTAGTCTAAATTGATTACCAACTCAAATCTACAACACTCATATAAAATTTGAAAAGGGGTGGGCTTGCTAGCTGAAATCCACAACACTCTAACATAGAATTTGAAATAGATCTTCTTCAATCTAAGTTTCATTTGTAAGTATTTCATGTCATATGGGGTTTGCATACCTACCATAGGATTTTCTCTTCACAGAGGTTTCTTCATGTTTTCTTCTTTATTATTTCCACCTCCCCTATCTTAGAGGGTGTTTCATGTATCATAGCCTCCTTCATAATTTGGTCTCACCACAAATTTCTCATGGGTTTATTGTGTCGAGTTTTGCTATTTTTTGCAAGTTCTCTTAACATTGGATGAGCCATCCTCCTTCTTTTTCCTTTTACATTTTTTTCTTAAAATTTTTCCAGAGTTAAACTTCAAAACTTTTAATTAAACAAGAAAAGGTCTCTTTGTACGTTTTCAAATAAAAAAGTTAACTTGCATTCCTTCGTATCAATTTAGGTGTCTTGCCTTACCTCCATTTTAATTTGTGCCTTACACACTTTCTCTTTGCACATGGTCCTTGACATTCTTGGTCTCCAAGAGAATGCAATCTCCTATCTGTGGTCTCATGCATAACAAAATTACCCTTCCCTCTATGAAAAATAAAAATAAAATCTCACTGGCAGTACTATATAGTACCCATTGCACATGCCTTCCTAATAAAAGGTCCATTACTATATCGGATATGCCGAAAAATATGTGTGTTTTGGAATTGTTTCTACTACATAAATACCTCTATATAGCACAATGATAAATAAATATAATGAAAATAATATTAAATGTTGTATTAATGATGTTGCAACAAATACATCTACGGGAGTCCAAGGTAGGCTACCCAACATTACACATACCATTCTCTCATCTTAATATTGTTGAAATTTCCCTCAACCCAATACTCGAAAATTAACTCCAAATAAATCACTTATTGAATAAAAGAACAACTGAGATATCAATTAAACATTACAATGGAATCATAAACAAGGAAACCAAAATATCACACCAAAACACATATTTTTGGGTAGAAACCATTGGGAAAACCCCAGAGGGAAAACTAGTACTTAGACATTTTTATTAGATCAAATCAGGGCTCCTATAACAAGGATAATGACCCATTGAGAGAAATACAAATATAGAAAACCCTGACAAAGTCTATTCTATTGCAGGACCCTGAATTAACACACTTTTTGAGGTGTACACACCTTTCCTTCTGCAAACCTGCATATGCGTGCTTGTCTCTACTGACGCTCGTGTACACACTCAAAAATATTGTACGACAAACTTCGTATGACACTACCCTTTCCTCTGGCTTCAATCAGCTAAAACACACTTCTGACTGCCTTTGCTCTCTCTCTTCTCCTTGATCTATATGATCTCTAGATGGAAGTCCTTCTCCACCTATCAAAATCTCCTTGAATCATAGTCATTTGTGATCCAACCCTCTCTGCATCAACACTTGGATGAAATGCTTTTCACCCAATCAATGAGATCTCCTTAATCATATAGTGTAAGAAAAATTCATTTGCTTCTACACTCTCAAATGACTCTCACACTAGCAAAAGTCCTTTTCTATCTCTATGTAAAAACATCTTCTCCTTTACCCTAGCCTTTCTTTTATAAGATTGAGTTATGACCTAACCCTAATCTCCAAAGTTATTGACGACTGAGATTACTTCTTATATCACTTGATATCAATGGCTAATATTAAATGCTAATTACTTTTAACATTTTCGTAAATAACTCAACTCACTAATAAAAGAACTTTACTTTAATAATTCCTCTAATTAAAGTAAAGTCAAGGATAGAAGGCTTTTGATGATTTCCACATGCTAGACACAAGCCAATGTGAAAGTACATTTTCGATGCCACATGCATCAACACTCCCTCTTAGAGAGGAAGGTACTTCTACCACATGAAGGTGGCTTTGTCTTCGCTATCATATCCGCTACCATGACTACTCTCCAATCCACTTGATTAGATGCTCCCTCTTAACATAAATCTATCCTTGACACCTCATTCAGCCCCTTCTTTAAAGACTTTCTTTTTAACATGCTCCTAGAAGCCTCCTGCTCCTCAGCATCCTACTTGGCCATATCATACCATGACTCCTTCTTGACAAACTTAGAAGGTTGCTCCTTCTCACCTAAACCTGGAGGATGACTCCCTCTCATTTGTTCAACGTTCGGAGGTACCTGCTCCTTGTTCTCTTCCACTACGTTGCTTTCCACTGCTCACATAGGCTGGCCCTTTAACCTATACAAGTTTCTCTCTCTAACTCCAAAAAAAATTGTTGTTTCCAAGATATATCTTCTAGGCTTGATCAACGTCTGTCCATCTTGGAATACTACGTCAAAAAACTTCTTCTTAATCGTTGAGACAGAGAGCACAATCCTCCTGAGTTCTAGCACCCATAACACATTCATCATTCTCAACATGCCTCTTGACTCCATTCAGAATGACATTGTTCCAGATCCCTTTACTGCATGCTTGGTTCCCACACCAATTTCCACATGCACATATGAGTCTGACTTTATGAAGCTGTCACACAACTCCCATTCTCTTGTCATATGACATGTGGTTTCGATATCTATTTTCCATGCACCAACTGATATGGCACCCAAGGAAGTCTGGGAAACAAGTAAGAACTTTGTCTATTCAAACTTCTTGGAAAACTCATCCATTTGAGTGTTTTCCACTTCAACTACCTCTGGTTGCATCTCATTTCCACCCTTCTTCTTGTCCGAACATTTCCCTACATAATGCCCAAACTTGTGACATGCAAAGCACTTGACTTTTCTCATGTCCTTCTTCTTGCCATCTTGAGATGTATACTCTCCACTAACAGTCTTCTTGAACTTGCCCTTGTTTTTCTAGATGGCAAGAGAATGGTTCTCATCATCATTCTTGATTCATCCTCCATTCAATTCTTCATCTAGAATATCTTCCTGAATGAAGTCAACCCACAACCTAGTCCAATCAGGGAGACTCTCACGTGCCACTACTTCGTGAATCATTTTAGTGTCATCCTCACCAACTCCAAATCAATCATTGTCTCCCTAACTAAAACCAACTCATCTTAAACTTGTCGGATCGGGTGAGATAGGTTGTCATCGTGTCTGATCTTGTCATCTTGGTGTCTGTGAGTTTCTTTCTCAACACCATTTTGCGATTCTCATTCTTACTCTAAAATAAAATCTTCAGAGCCTCTCACATGTCCTTGACAATGTTCTTTCCTGATGAATGAGGGATCAAATGATATTTCACTCCATTTAGAATTATGTGCCTAGTTTTCCCATCCTTTTGATTATGGATGACCAGTTTGGCCGCCTTTGTTGGAGGAGTGATCTGAGTATTAACAAATTCCCAGATCTTGTTCTCCATAAACACCAACATGATTCTTTCATTCCGAGGTTTGTAATTGGAAACCCCATCTAACCTATCCTCAAATTGAAATACAGTTGTCATCTCCAAGATTTGATCTAACAACCTTCAGCTGAAATTGAGCCTATACTGTCCTATACTCACCTATACACATTTGTCACCACTGGAAACCATGTATGCACGTGCCTCTGCTTACTACAACCCACGTATATGCGTCTTTCTCTAAAGATGACCGAGTATATAGGTGCATGTTCTTTTTGCAACCTGTGTACAAGTCCGTAAAACTGCAAAACCCTAGTTCTGCCTCAATACGACTGTTTCCATGAAATCTACGTGTTGGTTATCGATCTGATAAGATTTCCCTCCAGATCTAATAGATCTTCTATAAAATATAGTGGATATGTGCTTGGTCCTTAAAAACACATTGTGACACTCTTTATCCAATAGATCTATTGTTTTTGTAACCTGAGATTAGCTCCCTCTCAAAGCGACCACTTTGATACCATGTTGAAATTTCGCCCAAACCAGTACTCGAAAATTAATTCCAAATAAATCACTTATTGAATAAAAACACAATTGAATTATCAACTAAACATTACACTAGAAGCATAAACAAGGAAACCAAAATCTCACACAAAAACACAAATATTTTTTGGTAAAAATCCCTAGAAAATCCTCGGAGGGAAAACCAGTACTTAGATGCTTTTATTAGATCAAATAAAGGCTCACGTAACAGGGATAATGGCCCATTGAGATAAATACATCTACAGACAATCTTGACAAAGTTTGCATTATTGCACAACCCTGAATCAACACATTTTTTGAGGTGTACTCACCTTTTATTCTACAAACCCACGTATATGTGCATGTCTTCACTGGAACCTGTGTACACGCTCAAAAATATTGTACGAAAAAATCTATATGACGCTACCCTTTCCTCTGGCTTCAATCAACTGAAATCCACTTGTGGCTGCCTCTGCTCTCTCTTCTCCTTGACCTGTATGATCTCTAGATGGAAGTTCTTCTCCACCTATCAAGATCTCCTTGAATCACAGTCCTTCATGATCCAACCCTCTCTTCATCAACACTTGGATGAAATTCTCTTCACCCAATCAATGAGATCTCCTCAGTCATATAGTGTAAGTAAAAGTTCTTCTTTGCTTCTACACTCCTGAATGACTCTCACACTAGCAAAAGCTCTTCTTTGCTATCTCTGTGTAAAAGTGTCTTCTCCTTTACCCTAGCCTGGATTTTATAAGATCAAGTTATGACCTAACTCTAATCTCCAAAGTGATTGACGATTGAGATTACTTCTCACTTCACTTGAGATCAATGGCCAAGGTTAAATACTAATTACTTTTAGCATTTCCTTAAATAACTCAACTCACTAATAGAAACACTTTACTTTAATAATTAATTTAATTAAATTAAATTCAAGGATAGAACGCTTTATACGATTTACACATGTTAGACACAAACCAAGGTGGAAGTACATGTCTGATGCGACATGCATCAATAAATACATCATTATATAACACCCTAAAATAGTTATGATAGTCTAACCACCCAACCATTAACATCAACATTATAGTACTAATATGATAACATAACTCTAAAATACCATATATTTTCATGTTATATTATAACACAATAAGCTTTTGACTTCTCATCATATACCAACAACATACATTTTCTCTAACTTAGAATTTATATGCAATATACATTTTTTCTAACTTAGAATTTATATGCAATATACATTTTTTCTAACTTAGAATTTATATGTTCCTTTAGTATGTGCATATATATGTTATGCTCCTAAATTGCTAAAATGATTGATTGTAGGCTTGTGGCCATCTAAGCTTCCTTTGGAATCTTATTCCACATGGCCTTTGTAGGACTAAAATTAATTATATAGACTATGTCATTTACAACTTCAACCCAAACGCATGGCTTAAGTTCTTGTTTCTTACACATGGCTTAAGTTCTTATACCCTAACAAACTTCGTTCCATATCTTCTATAACTTTACTCTTCCTTTTTTGCAAGGCCATTCTACTCACGCGTATAAATAGTTGTAAATTGTTTGTGAATATCATGTTTTTTTAATAGCAGATATCAAACTTTGTAAACTTATAGTCACCTTTGTTACATTGAATCAAGTATTTCCACTTTATTTCTTTGCTAGAGCTTTAAATTCAATAAAACAATCAAATGTATTGGGCTTTTGGCTTAAGTCCAATGCCCATATCTTTCTGTTGTAGTGATCAATATGTGCCATTAGGGACAACTTCCTTCTCCTTGATGGTTGAATATGGAGTCCACATAAATCAATGTGCACTAACACCAAAACTTATATAGCACATAATGCTTTCTCCTCTAGAAACTGTTCATGTTCCTTCTTTCCATGCATGCATCTTTTACAAAGATCGAAATGTTGTTATTTCTATGGTAATCCATGAATCATATTAAGTTTATACAATGTTGATTCGTTTTCTATTAGGCAAGTTGATATCACCCAATGTATCTACACCTCATATTTAGTGAAAAAAAGTGACTATGTCTAATGAATATTATGGCTTAGATTTATTCCCTTACTAAGCATCCGCTAGGATAAGGAACAAACAATCAATCACATAAGCATTCATCACATTGTACATAAAGTTTTTTAAGGAGAATCTCACAAGAAATAAACTCCATTATGAAAATCTTAAATAAAGTTGAACAATGAGTATTTACAATCATAAACTTTCACAATCTTTGGGATTTCACATCTAGAGGATTACATTTCACAATATTTGGTACACTTGGTAACAAAGTCAAGGCTTGTCCTTTCCACAAGACTTCCTTATGCGTTGGAAATGCAATAACTCTCTAAGTCAACTTTGATCCTTCAATTTACTTCCACAGTCAGATTGTATAATCTCCAACTCTCTCATCCAACCTCTCTCTTCCTCCAATTCCCCTTCTTATGGGCAATATCCAATAATCAATTAGATTTATTTTTGTTTCTCTTGTGTACCTTTAGTTATCAAACAATGCAACTCCTTTTTGGTAATTGATTCCATTGTCAACTTGTCTCGATCCTCAAATGCCACATACACATCCCCTCATCACTGACATTTGTCCAAATATCATGGAACTAATGACAATGATCTTGCCAATCCTTCAATCCACATGTTCATCGAATCTTAGCACACCCCCTTGCGTGGTCATTGACATATGCACACTAGTCGATCTAGTCTATTCGATAGACTAGTTGACTTTTTCATTGATCTTATTCTAGTAGGTTCTTTTTCAGTTAGTCAACTTGGTTCAATTAAAATTTTCAATCAATCCTCTAGTGTTATAGACTTCTTCTAGTCGATCCAATTTTGGATGAAAAATCTCCTTTCTAGGATTATTTTGGTCCCCAAAATTTAGCTCTGAAGAAGATGAGGAAGTTTGTCATTCACCTCCTATAATAGATACCATTTTTCTTTTCTAGGATCTTGCCCCTTTAGACCAATTCTAAGCAACTCTTGTTAACTCTTGTGAGTTTCAAAAAGCTCCCTTTCAGCTTCATCAACAAAACAATTTTATACTTGAACTCAGTCTGCACATCTTGCAACATTGGAAATTCTTACTTCCCCTCATCAAGCATGGAAGGTTAAAAAAGATTCAAATTCTGTACTTGATAATATAATAGATGCTCATATATGGTGGAAACTCTAGTTGAAAAGGAGTTTACCCTACTTGTTGCACAATCTCAAAGGGACCATACCTAATATTCCTTGGGCCTTGTATTTGCTACTTATTGAGATGTAACCCACCATCTCAACCACTTAAAATTGATGATATGCTTTGTGTCAATCCTACATCTCCTTATACCTTAGCTATGCTCTCTGTAACTACTCTGCCCCTTTCCCTATGTATGTGTAGAATAATTTGAATGACCCTTATGGATTTGTTTTGATCATCATCTCACTACCTTGATTTCTCTCTAGTGGTTTGAAAAAACAAAATTTCAAAGTGCACTTAAGGAAAAATTTGAAACATGTCTCAAATAGTGACTCACTATTAAATTATGAAGTACCCAGTTATAATAATGTTGTATATAGGATAGGATATCATCTTATGACTTAGATTTCCTTTTGTTCAATCCTCCTAGAAAATGAACCATGATCTTATTGACTACATACAATTTTCCAACAATATGTGGGTGAAAGGATGTACTCCTTTTCAACTTAGTATCCATCATACCCCATAACGCTTTCCAAAATTGACTTAGAAATTTTCTCTTTTTGTAAAAAATAATGGGTTTAGGCGTCCAAAATGCACCCATGTCTTCTGTAAAAACAACTTAGCTCCTTCTCCATTCATAGTCTTGTTACAAGGAATCAATTTCCTCATCTTGTTGAATTTGTCACCTACTACAAATAGGTAATCATGCCCCTATTTGGTCTTCAATATCCCTCCAAGTAAATCCATTGATATGCTCTCCCATGGTTGACTCGATATAGGCAAAAGAATATACAATTATAGTGACTTTTCTATTGGTAGGCTTTGACGTATAACAAAATGCACATGCCTAGATAAATTTAGCAACATTGGTCGACATGTTTAGCCAATATACATACCTTTGTAATTTTAATAAGGTATTTCCCGCTCCAAAATGTCCCACAACTTTGGTAGTATGGACTTCTCTTAAGAACATGGTTCTACATTCTCTAAATGATATACAAAACTTATCATTCTTATAAAACAAGCCATCTTTCAAATGGTAGTCACGCTTCTTCACTCATTATTGCAATTCAACTACAATAAATTGAATAGACTCTAGTTGCCTCAACCAATTAGTTAGTCTATCAATTGAAGTAAACCCACAACTGAAATAGATTTCTAGACACCTCAACCATTTAGTTAGTTGATCAGGGTCGATCTCATCATCATAAGGCTTATCTGTACTTTAGCTTTGACTCTAAAAAGGCTTCTAGAAGTATGAGGATCATTTCCTCGATGAAGTCACCGATTGATAGCTCACTCACTAAAGCATCCATAGGATACAAATCTCATAATGTTACAAGGCCCGTAAGGAAGCAAGCAAACCCATAGATAGATTGTTAAGGATCCACTACCACTTAGCCTTATATTTTGGTTGTGTTGGTGGAGTGGGAGGGGGGGTGGGGGGGGGGGGTGTTGTGTAGGGGTGGGGTAATGTACTAGAACATTAAACAACACCATTAGTAGCCACTAATAACCATTAGGATTCATATATAGTTAATAATTGATATTTACAGGAACAATTGTCAAGAAAATAGATCTAGGTTACCTCATTAGTGCCTAGTTTTAGTAGCTAGGTTACCTCATTCAATATGTTAGCTAGGTTCCTTGATGCCCAGGGAAAGGAAAGGATGAGTAATGCAAGTAAGGGTAAGGTAATAGTTCCCCTTAATTACCTGACCAATAAGGAAATGAAGGAATACTTTCCCCTTCAATCCCATTACTTTTACCTCGATATGTCATGAAGAAGCATAATAGCCCCCCTATGATTTAGAAAGCCTTTGACCCCCTACCCGTCAGAGTACATACGCGACAAAAAATCAAGTTGTTGCACAATACTAGGAAAACTCAACTACTATAATGCTTCTCCCACATTATTTAACCTCAAAGATTCCTCAACTGGATAATGCTACAACCACTTGGGTTGTACATCTAATAATGCCTTCTCTTTTATCGCACACCCATGGTTGTTCCCCTATAGTACAAGAAAAAATATGCTACGAAACACCAGTATGTACGGGCTACTGCACATTCTCTTGCTGCAACACTTTCCCATCCCTCCATTAGCCATTAGGAGTTAGTAACAACCATTAGGTTACATAGAGAGTATCATTTATATGATCCATATCTAGTAAAGATAGGCCAACAAGCACCAAGTCATGGATTCTCCTAAGTCTAGAGCAAGTTAGTAATGAATATACTCCAACTATGGAATTTGTAGAAGAAAATAATGAATGATGGCTCAAGGTTTTGTGTGTGCGTGTGAAAGTCTCACATGCTGTGGACTAACCTCTCCAACATATTTTTTTCACTGACCCCTAAGGGTCTTTTCCATCTTGTCACAGATCTCTTCTTGGTTGTTGTTTGGGGATTCTGGTTCTCCTTGTTGGTTTCTCCCTCCTCATTTTTTTGCTGGTGTCTCCCTCCTCATCTCCTTGCTAATGCCACCCTGTGTATGTTGTTGCTTTCCTCTTCTATTGCTGGTGCCACCTGTGTATGTTGTTGGTTAGTCTTTTGATATTTTACCCTAAAAGTTCTTCTTGGCAATTTGTTCCAAGTGTCATGATGAGATTTTCCCTGAGGGTTTGATCAATGATCCCTTGTATATTTTTCAAAGAATATATCTAAGAGGATAGCAACAACATATCATGTAATATTATTTCTTGTTTTAGTTTTAAGTAACTTTTTTGTCAGTGATTGTTTTTAGGCTACTAGATTATGGATCAAAAGTTTTAATGTCTTGATGATTGTATTATTAAAGTAACTAATGTTTAGAAGTTAAAATAATTTTTTTTTTTTAGCTAGCTATATCTTTTGTCCTTAAATTTTAACATGTTACACATAGATTATCTTAAAAATTACCTTCTACAATTTACACAGATATAGATTATCTTCTACATGTTACATTTCTTTTATATTTAAATATTTTTATGTTCATTATATATAGCATCATAGTAAAAAATATAGTTGTTCTAGTTTTTTCAATATATGTCTTTGATGCTTTGAAGTTGTTATAAATGATTAAGTGCTCGTGTTATAAATTTAATATTTCCATTTAATGTTTCTATAACTTATGAAATTTCATATTCATGATTTTTCAAAGGATAGATATCGAGGCGAGATGTCAAGACAAGAGTGTCCAAAAATTCTTCGCAAACGGTCTAGTCTATCCCATGAAGGAAGAAGAGGAACCCTTTCTTCGACTGAGACTCCGAGTGACCAACGAAAATCTAGTCAGAGAAGGAGATTATCAAATGAATCTGTGAATAGATCATCTCGAGAATGTGCTCAAAATAGTGCTATGGATGCAACTTTCTTAGATAGGTTGCATATTAATACTCCAACACCGGAGAATGTAGGGAATACATCAGGATAAGAAAATATGTTTGGTAATTTTTTTTTATTTTGTATTTTCATGTATTTATGTTTATGTTTAATATATATATGTGTGTGTGTGTGTTTTATATATGTTTTTTATTTTTTTTTATTTTTTTTTTTATTTTTTATTTTTATGTTAAATTATGTTGTTGTTAAATGTTGTAATTACTTTCAAATGTATATGTGTAGACAATGAATTTAATGCGAGGGAAGATAATGAAAGAGAGAGTGGGTATCATGAAGATTCTAATATTGGTGAAGAGGGTGAAGGTGGATTCAGGAGGTGTTATCTAGAAAACAAAATATTACACGCCTACGTCCACTTATCTTTCGGATGTTGGTGATGAAATTCCTTGGGAAGAGATTACTGAAGGAATGACCCTCGAACAATACTCAGGTGTTAAAAGCAGGCTGAAAAATGATTTGAGGAGCTTGGATATCCCTTGGGAGAGTAAGCAAAGATTGCAGATTGTTTTGCCTTCATTGTAGAACTTTATGGATGCATATCAAAATATGGGGTCAACGATGACAATTTTATCGATTTGATGAGGAGACGAAAGTCGGAAATGACAGATCTTGATAAATGGGATGTAGTAAAAAATATAGTTTCAAAAGAAAATGCAATTTATATGTTCAATTTCAAAGGGGGGCCAAAGTGAAAGATGTTGAAGGTGCAATATTTTAAGCACCCCAACATTGCAGAACATCTTTATAATAGAGTTTTGACAACATATGAGAAGTTTCCGTGGAATGATGAGGTTCCACATTACTTTGCTAGACACTTTTATGCAGAGTTTTTCATGGACATGCACCTTGATTATACCAGCCTATTGTCCAATTATTATGGGGCTGGTAAATGACAGACATATGATCGAAAATGGGCATATCAAAATGTGACATTGCAGAAGCCTCCATGACCTTCAGTATCTTGTCCAACATGGGCATTTTTCTCACATTCAAAGTTGCGAGCTACATTAGAGGTTGGCAAGGAGGTTAGGAATGCAATCAAGGAAAATTTGGAATTAATTTTTTATGGTGTTGATGTTGGTTTGAACTGTCAGGGAGAGGAAGCCAATTCTCGAGCCAATTTTGTTTACAAAACAGATGAGAAGTTATATACCATGTCAGTACAAGTTCTTAATGAGTATGAAAAATTTTTCCGTAATGGTTGGAATGATGTCATTCATAATGATGAACTAAACATCAAATTGGTATGTGTTATAGTTAGTAAATTTTTTATGCATTTGAGGATAGTTTACTTGTAGTTCTAGATCTAGAATAATAATTGAGTTGTTATTGTTATTAATTGCAATTTGGTCATATGTTAAATGAATCTCCAGTAAATAGGGGACTTGATTCCACGAGTTTAAATTTGGATGGGTTTAATCAGGTATGTGTTTTCTAATGTCCACATATAACCACTTTAGTTCTCTAATATCCAATCTTTTGAATAATATCAACAACACGAAATTTATGTTTTTTTGTAAATGTGAACACATTGAATCCTAGATTTAATTTTTAGTTGTATTGTTCACAGATCCCTATTCCATCTCCTACTACTTAGGAAGGCTTGTCCCAATTCTCATTGGGAGAGTTTGAAGAGGGTGAGATTTCACAGGTATCATTGCATGTTGAAAATAAATTTAGTTATATATGAAAATTGCAATGTCATTTAAATTATTAATTTAAAAGAAAAATGTCTTAAACAATATATAATTTATTGAATCTTAGGGTATGGTGGGTATCATTTATTGATATTCAGGTTGGCACATCACATGTATTACATGTTTCAAAATTTAAAACTACAATTTAATGTGTTAAAATCATTTAAATTTAATTTTCAAATGTACAAATTTGAAATGTGTTATATAGGGAAATGTGGAGGAGAGTTCCTGAGAGTGTGCTTGAACATAATGTGGAGAAGGGAGTGTGGGAGATTGGCATTGAGGAGGATGCGTCCATACCTGGGAAGGATGCATCTATTCATGATGATTCTTAAATGTATGTTCATTGCACATTAGTGAGTTTTAATTTGCTTTTATGTTGGGCTTTTTATATATAAGTGTTCAAGCTTATTTTTGTTGAATATGCTTATTTTTTTTACTTTTTTCAAATTTTTGTTTGATCAACTTTTTAGTTTAGTCTTTCCTATTCATAGGGTTACTCAACTAGTGTCTATATAACTTTTCAACTCTTTAATCAATTATTTTGAAATATATAGAACTCCTATATAAGCTTATCGTCGTCTAAAATGGAACATTCAATCTTATTTATGTTTAGATCATGTTGAAGACCTAATTTTTAACTTGAACGTTTGATTATTTGAGAACAAACTCTGTCCCACATTAGAAAAGGGGAAGTTTCTAATTTTCTTCGATTGCATTCATTGCCTTCTTGTCCAAGAATGACATAATATGGAGATTTTTGTTTTCTGCATATAACGAAGTGAATTCCTTCTTGGGGTATTGTCAAACTCTTAACTAATTGCTTATTAACCACAAAAAACCAACATTCAAGTAGATTTACAAATAAACTATGTACGTGCACGATCTCACTTATGTTCATATCATGACGAATGCATATTTCAAAGAGCATTTGATTATATGTTATATGAATACATCCCATGTAAAAAGATGAGAGATTTAAATGGTTTTTGAAGAATGACTTAATATATGTTCATATTTGTGTTTCTGCATGTACATGAAAGATTATATGAGAACATCTATTCCACCGCAGAAAGAGGAGATAAGTATTTTCTAGAAGAATGGTTTTTAAAATGGAGATTTTTGAACTTTCATAGATATAAGTAATTTCTTGGAGGAATGACTTAATATGAAGATTTATGAGTCCTTTAATTTGAAAGGGCATTTGAGGACATTTGATTATATGAGAACATCTATTCCACTCCAGAAGAGGAGATAAGTATTTTATTGTTGAGGAGATAAGTATTTTACTGTTGAGTAAATAAGGTCACTTGGCATGAGAACTTCACTTGAAGGATCTGGAAATTTATCCGCCAAGAGATAAACATTTTATTGGAAAAATAAATTAATATGGAGATTTGTGAACCTTTTGCATACACAACTATATTTATTTTCAGGGTATTATCTAACTCTGAACACTAAAATTGGTTACCAAGAACACAATTTTTCTTTTTAAAAAATTGTAAGATTTTAGATGAGATTTTACATTGTTTAGATCATGTATGCTTAATATGGAGAGTAACTATTTTGAAAGTTTTGAAACTTCGTGATATAGGTTTGGTTTAAAAAAAGTTCCCAAAAAGTATAATAAAAAAATAGCGATAATCTTAAATTTATGGAACTCCGGTTGGGTATGTTATTATTTCTTATTGCTTATTTAATATTTATTTAAATATCTTTAAAATATTCTCTAATAAAGTATATATGCTAATATGTGTTATTGGTTTTTTTTATTGGTTTTTTTGTTACAAATGTTTACATTATATTTGGTGGAAAATATGTTTACATTATATTTGATGGAAAGAAGTATGTTGGAGGATGAAACTTAACTTTGTTGGTATGTATGCCAATTTTTATTTAATCACAACTTGTTTTATTTATCTAAATTGGTATGTGTACATTTTATTTTAAATTTGTAGATATATTTTATTGTACATTTTTAAATTTTGAATTCGACAAATGTTTTCTTTTGCATGTATGAAGTGATCTATCTTAAAGCAATGGATTAGAGCCCAAAATTTTGAAGTTAAATGTTTTAATCAAGTCTCTTAGTTTTTGTTATCATCCTAAAATGGATGTTTAACCTATGTATTTGGTGGTGTAACTATTCAAACTTTCATTATATATATTCAAACTTTCATTATATATATATATATATATATATATATATATATATATATATATATATATATATACACAACTCAAAATATCAATTTATTGTTTCATCTTTGATTTCTCTCGTATTGTTTATGATGGTGTAATATATTGTTTATTGTTTCATCTTTGATTCCTCTTATATTATTTATGATGGTGAAATATATTGTTTATTGTTCATTTATAAATAGTCAATAACTTATAATTTCAATTTTTATGATGGTGAAAGGATAATTTTTGTTTTATGGTTGTCACATATACCACTACCTAAATCAAGTTTTTTCATTGATTTCTTAACAATCAGACTCCCCGAAAACTTTCGAGGTCTCCAAAGTTTCCCTCCAAAGGGGGATCGACGACCGTAAGCCTCCCCTGATCCAACGGCATGGATCCTCTCGGGGTTTCGATACTCGGGAGTTCGAAGTGCAACGACTCCAAAACTCTTCGTCATTCAAATCTCCGACTTCTGATATGGAAAGTCGTATAAGAGATCGACGACTCTTAGGAGCGTGGATCCAATGGTCCACGGGACTTCGGCTATCGGGATTTCGTGACTCGCGAAGGCAAGGTTTTCTTGCCTTTTGGTTCCCCGGATACTAAAACGCCGAAACGTCGACCGACAGCCACGTGTCCCTTTGATGGACGACGGCGACCCTCAACCAAGATCGACGGTCGTGGTCTTCTTGGGATGATCAACGGTCATGATCAAATCCCAACTTTTCTCAATCTTAATCACAACTCACTCCATTTCGAGGCTTTGGTGATCAGAATTTCAAGACTCGCAAAGATAAGGGTTCCTTACCCTTTTGTTTTCCGGGTGCCGAAACGCCGATGCACTTACCAGTGACCACGTGTGCTCTATAGATGGATGGTCCAGGCACTTCCATGGACCATGGGGTCTAGGGTCTCGATTCCTTCATCTCTTGCAAGGGAAAAAGAAGGGGTCGTGGCATTAATGCCTGCATCTCTTTCTTAAATTAAACGGTCATTACAGGCCCTGAGATCCTCCAAAAGAATCTCGTCCGTTCATCGGGGTTTATCATCACGAGAATCTAGACTCTCGATCACGGGACTCCCAAATCCTTGAGGCCCGGTTTCCCGATGCAGTTAATCCCTCAACATGTGGCCTCCATCAATCAGATGGCTCAGATCTACTCCGGGGCTTCCACCATGGGAAATCCTGAACTCTTGTCAACAGGAATCCCAATTTCGCGATTCCCGATGAGCCATTTCACCGATATGGTCCCTTACGTGTTATTCCTCCTGGATAAACTCCTGGCCCACGTGACCCCTATCTCACAAGACCACAATCTTATCTCTTGTCGGGTTATCGGACTTTCCACTGCTGAAATGTACTCGTCCTCAAGATTCGCGATCCACCGAATCCCGATATGCCGATATAATGATAGTTGGCCCTACAATGGACACTTTTCACTTTGTCGGGAGTTTGGACTTCACAATTCCGAAGTGTATGGGCTTCTTGTCCATGGGATTCCCGATTTGCCGACGGGCTGTCGATCTTGCCCGCGTGTCCTCCTATGATGGATGGCTCAGATTGGTTTCGAGATTTTCACTACGAAAATCCCCGACCTCATGTCATCATGACCCCCGACTTCACGAGTGCCGATATCCCGATGGCCACACCTCTCGTCGGGACTTTCAACTTCCCATTCATGAGGGCTTAACCTTCATGCATCTCTGAACAGATCCCATGGCTGTCGGGTTTTTCTAGCAAGGATCTAACGGTTCAGATCTGTCCCACCTAGTGCACTCTTCCACTACTTCATGGGTGTGGAAAAATCAACGGTCCAGATGTTCTCATGGACCGTGGCGGGGTCTACGATCCTGATTTCCTCGCTATTCACGAAGATAGAGGAAAAAGGGGCAAGGTATGTAACACCCTTGTTTCTTTTGTCAATCTAACGGTTGTGAATGACCACGGGTCTTCCAACGGGGTCTCGTCCGTCAATCGATACTTATCCCTACGCTGCTACTTCGGGATTTTAAGAGGGTCATTTCTCCTCGTACAGGGTTGTTAAGACTTGCTCATTCAAGTTCTTTTTCCAGGTTCTTGGTAAACCTTTCCAAGGAGGGAATCTCTGTGAAGAGATCTATTCCAGGGCATCCCTGGAGACAGAGAAGGGTAAACAACTTCCTGAGAACGGGATGGAAGCCTGACTTGGTTCAACTTATGCATAATTAAATTCATTCATCAACATAAGTCATACGTGGTTTCTTCTGTTATAAGCATATATCTATTATTTCTTATCAAAGCACTGCACAAACATTCTTACACTGTAATTGTTCACAATTTCACAGTTCTATGAGCATATATGTCAGTATATGAATTTCAAGATGCAATATGTAAAACACTTATCAGAAATAACACCAGAAGTGAGTGCAACTGCTGAGAGGGGTGCTCGTTTCCACCCAACCGTAGGTGTAGCGACTCCCAGCGGATTTACCACTAGCCACTCCCGAGCTGAGACCATGATGCTGTGAGACCGCGTCTCTCTTTCTGCCAGTGACCAGGAGCGAAGGTTGCAATCCTTCCTCTCTGCTATCACTCACTCTGCGTAATGCCAGAGTTCCCCTTGCGTCCCCCCGCTCAATCGCTTCTACCATATGCCTTATCCTCTTGCGAGGTTGCGTGTGGCACGATTACCCTCACACTGATTAGGCCTGACAGATCTATGGATGGGCGGTTCACCATCCCATCCCTCATTAAAACATCCACCTACCAGCCTGCGAGACATTAAATTTGGGGCCAGCAAGCCGCTTTTGGTTCTCCGGGCCAGTGGAGTCCAAATACGGTATTAATTCTCTGTAGAAGTTAACACCACATTTTTAGGTGCCTTCCACCGCCATCGTGGTCTCTTTTCTGCACATCCCCTCTCAGCAGTCCTGCAATAAATTCAAAATGTTATTCAGATTCATTGACCTTTTCCTCAAGGTCCATTTACATCACATATTCATATTTATGAGTTTGCCATAGTTCTTGGCCAGTCCAGTTATATTTTTACAAACTGGGGGAAATAGGGTGTTACAATTCCCTCCCCCTTAAGAGGAACATCGTCCTCGATGTTCTTATCTACTAACATGAATTGCATGTACAGAAGTAAACAAAATCGGATATGCCTATCCCATGGCATCCTCCATTTCCCATGTAGCCTCATCTGGGTCAAAATGCTTCCACTGCACCTTGACTTGTGCAATGGTTCTGTTCCGGAGTGGGGTTTCCTTTCTGTCCAATATGCATTGGGGTTCTGGTAGAAATTCTCCCTCCGGTTCCACCTGGATCACAGACCAGTCAATTATATGATTAGCATCATGTACATATTTCTTCAAAAATGAAACATGAAAAACATTATGTGCCTTTATGGTGGGAGGAAGTACTAGCCGATAGGCTATAGGTCCCACTCTTTCTAGAACCTCAAAGGGTCCACAATACCGGGGTGCTAGCTTGGCACAAGCTCCCATTCTCAGGGAACTCCCTCTGGGCTTAATTCTGAGATATACATGGTCTCCCATTTTGAACTCTCTTGGAGTTCTCTTTTGATCAACATAACTTTTCTGTCGGTTCTGAGCGACCTTCAGATTTTGTT
>ML841918.1:8572-25609 GCA_009831015.1 Picea engelmannii
TGTCACCCAACCATAGGCCGAAGCCACCCCCGAGCACCTTAACCTTGACAGAGAATGATTCTGGAAGCAAACCAATAGCCAACCAAGGCTAATGCACCAAGCAAAGATAACCAAGACTGATCAGAAAGTCCAACCATAACCAATAGAAAGTTCGAGCCTAAACCAGGAAAACAGATTGTGGCAGTTGTCGGCTGCAGCTGCTCCCCAAACTTGCACACTTGCCCAGAATCTGCAGTGCGCACTTCTTCCCAGCTGAAATTCTGAGTTGTGTGTACAAAATGAGGTCTGGCTACTTGTATTTATATTGTTTTCCTGAGTTGTCTGGGCCGACTTCTCATTCTGGAGGCTAAATACTTAATATTAATTATTTCCTTGAGTCGACTTGTCTTCTAGGGTTAAGTTTAATGCTTTAGGGTTTCTTCTTGCTTCCTGGAATATTCTATTCTCATCAGGGTTGCATGTGGAGGTAAATACCTCTCGCAGCTACCATAATATCAACAAGATATATGCAGTTGTCTAGAAATCGACAAGCAGACCACCAGGGATCAGTGGTAGAGATGGAAGGTTGTTGGCACAGGGGCAAACCCAGGGTTCAACGCTTCAATAGCGCACCAACAAAACCCTAACTACCGGCCCTTTTGGCAACACCTGCGAAGCAAATGAAGTCTCACCCGAGGTAGAGGAAGGGGTGGTTACAGGACTCCAGTGTCTGCAACCTTAGCTGGGACACCGATCTGTAATTGTAACACCTTAACAGAGCACTTAGCAGTTATAGTTTATTAGTATTCAGCCTTCGTTTACAGCGCAGATAAACCCTAATAACAGAGCATCGCAGTATTCATCCAGATCTAATATATTCAAGCACTAAGCATAAAGAAACAGATCAGATCTAGCATTCATTCACACTACTGAGGACTAAGCTATTATATTCATCTAAGCATACATCAAGATAATAGCACTAAGCATAAATCATATGAGCCATAAAGAAACCATAATGCACAAAGCGAACACAACGCAGTATATACGTGGTTCACCCCCAGCCTAGGGCTACGTCCACCAACTCTTCTTTATTATCTTCAGTCAAGCTTCTTACAGGCACATAGCATCAAAATCCTACTCCGCAGAAGACAGGAGATCTGCGCGCACCTCGCCAAATCCTCCTTCCCCGAGCTAGAGTACAGCACAAAGCCTTTACACAGTCTCTTATAGTCACTTGCACTTAGCCTTGCAAGCCTCACACAGTATGCACAAAGAATTTACAACTATCACTTGCACTTAGCACAACTTACAACTTGGCTCTTCTAGGCCCCGGTCTCTTTCTTACATCGCCTAGACATCCATTTATACATTACAAAAGGGCCAAAACATGGGTAAACCCATGGGTCGACATCCCCATACCCATTACATAAGCCCAAAACCCAAAAGTGCCCTAAAAAGGGGCTAAGATCCCGCCATCTCCGCTTCGACTTGCGCTCTGCCTTCGACAGCATGTCGAAGTCCCAAAATAGGTCAAACCTAACCAAGGATCCTCAAAACTTGGTCAAGGGCCAACAGGCCCCCAACACTCACCTGTGACTCGTCCCGAGTCACTCTGGTCTAGGTAGCTCTGCCTCAAAAGCCTCGAGCTTGGCTCGAGCTACTTTGACCTATTGTTGCGCCAAGGCCTCCTGCTCGACGAACTCTTGGATAACTGCTTCATTGACAAGTCCCCCTAAGCATTGTTCGACTGCAGTGACTACTTGTTCCAGCTCTGCTCCTCGTCCTTCAATCTCCTCAAATAGTTGGCAAGCTTCGTCCTGGACTGGTTGGAGCCTTTGAGTCACTTCCATGACTTTGCTATCTATGGTGTGGACCTGTTGTTGAACAGTGCATTGTTCCTGGGATCGTTTCATTCTTTCAACTACTAACAGGAGTTTTAGGTGCGTATGTTGCTTGTTGCTTTGCTTCCTGGAGCTGTGACTCCAGTGTCTTCAATTCAGGGTCCTCAGTAAGTCGCTCATAAGTCTGCGCATTGCGATCACTTAGTTGTTTACATTCCAAAGCTAATGCTTTGATTCTCTCAACTGCACTCCGGGCAGTGGCTTCCCTTTGGTCTCGCACGTCCTGCGGAGTGCTTGGCACTGTTTGTAGCTCTAGGTCTGTTATTCTCTGTTGAAGCTGTTGGATGGCTTCAGCAAGCTGCGCTACTTGATGCTCCACTGGTTCTTCCGCTTTTTGCTCTAACCCTGTCACAGAGCGAAGTGCTCTGCTGACTACTTTTACTCCAATCTGCTCCACAAGCAACTGTTCTTTCTCTTGTTGGATCTGTGCTTTCTCCTCTTCGAACTTTGTTTGGAGGTCATCCTTCTCCTGTTGCGCAACTCAGCGTTGCTCTACTACTTCCTACAAATAGTGTGCAGCTCATGATTATGAAGATGTCAAAATGAAATTATGTGTCTTATCCTTAGAAGATATTGCCTTAGATTGGTATGAAGATTGGCCTGACAACAAATTCAAAACTCTTAAGGATCTTACAAATGCCTTCATTGAAAAGTGGGGGGAAAAGAAAGATCATCGTCAGTTGTTAGCTGCCCTCAACTCAATCAAGAAAAATGAGAATGAAACAATGGACGAATTCAATCAGAAGTTTAATGAACTTGTCTCTAGCATGCACTCAGACATCAAACCTCCAGCATGAGCTATATTGATTTACTATGTAGAGGCCTTTGAAGGGGAAATGAGATACCAACTTAGAGATAAGGAACCCCGAGACCTCAAGTCAACTCAAGAGATAGCGGTCAAAATAGATAAGAACATGCAAGCATTAGGCAAGTCCAACATTCCTGGTTTCAGTAGAGGAAGTACTTCTAGGCAAACAGAGGCTAAGGACAAGGCTGTGGCTGCAGCTCCCGAAAATAAAGACCCGAATTTTGACCCCTTAAAGGTTGTTACTAAGATGGTCAAACAAATGGAAGCTACCCATTCTACACAGCTTAGTGCCATGCAAAATAGGTTGATAGCAATGGAGAGGTCACAAAATAACAGGTTTCAACCTAGGCAGAATAATGACATGAGGCCAAGAAAAGGTCTCCCTCAAGACCAAAGGCCACCCAATCAATTAGGATCCAATAATGTGGTTCATGAAGAAGCACCACCTTTCTGCAGAGTATGTGAAGACTTTCATGAGGAGTCTACTTGTCCAATATGTTGTCAAATTAATGAACAAGGCCTTCCCCAAACAAGCAACTATGTAGGTCAGCCCAGAAATGTCAACCACATCAATAATTTTGGTGAAACTCATCTTCTATCTATGGATTATTGGCTTCAAATGCAAGAGAGGAGTGAGCCAACACAAAAAGTGGTTGAGGAATATGATAATGTGACTAAACTATATGGTCACAAACCTACAAGTGAGCAGATCTTAGAATTAGCAAGGCACAGAGGAATTGTCTACCAGAGGAAAGGAAAAGAAGGAACTAGCAACTCTCAAAACAGCTTTCCAAAGGTAACTATTCCCACACAAACTCCACCTGCTAATTTGAATGTTGATCTAGGTAGTTGGATAACAAATGCAAAGGTATTGGTTTCAGATCTACTCAAAATTCCTTCACAGAAAGAGAAACTTTTGCAAGCTATAGATCCTCCAAGCAATAAAATTATTTCAAGTAATAAAGTTGTTCCAAGTAAAGTTTCTCCAAAAGAACAAGAAAAGATTGTCGAACAACATGAAGATCCTCTAGTGGTCTTAACTAGTAGAGATAGGACTAAGGAAGAAAATCCTCCTTTTTTTGTCTCACTTGAAATAAATGATCAGTGGTTACACAACTGTATGTATGATTCAGGGGCTTCATCAAATATTATCACAAAAGGGATTATGCAAAGGCTAGGTCTAAAAATCACAAGGCTTTATCAGAATGTGTGTGCCATGGACTCAAGGGAAATAGAAACACACGGAATAATTATAGATCTCCCAGTTAAGCTAGCCTTCCATCCTAGCTTTAATTTCAAAATGGACGTCCTTGTCATAGATGTACCAGATGCATGGGAGATGCTATCATCTAGGAATGGGGAGCAGCAATGGGTGGTTGTTTGAATATGGATTTGACTTTTGCTACTATTCCATACCCCTCCTTCAACTAAAAGCTTCAGACTCTTTAGGGAAAAGGAAAGGAAGTATCACATAGAAGACCCTAAAGATCAATTTAATGAGTTTCTTTGCCAAGTGTTAGATATGGGTGACTTCTCCATCTACTCTAACTTCTTAGCTCCAGCTCAAGAGAAGTTTAAAGATGAAAATGTTAGCAATAAAGCATAGAAAATGCATTTTGACGGAGCTCACTCTAGATCGGGCAAAGGGGTAGGCATTGTGTTAAATTCTCCAACAGATAAGATTTACAATCTTGCATTCAGACATGAGTTTGATGCAACTAATAATGTGGCAGAGTATGAGGCACTTTTGCTAGGCTTAGAAATTGCTAAGGACATGGGTATCAAAATTCTCAATATAAAGGGCGACTCAGACTTAGTGATTCTCCAAGTTAAGAACAAGTATGCATGCAAAAGTGAGAGGCTTAGAAGATATAGAAATGCTATATGGGATACCATGGAATCTTTTCATGCCATAGACCTTATAGCTATCCCAAGAGATCAAAACAGATTGGTTGATACTCTAGCTGTAGCAGCATCTACCCTCCATCCCTCAGAAAACTTAGTGAAAGGTGAAGGTAACTTGGAAATAATATTTAGGCCATCTGTCCCAGATAATGTTGATTCAGATTTTAATGTTAGCTACAAGGAGGAAGGCAAAGAATATATGGAGGAAGATAATCCCATCAAAAATCCAGTACCCAGAGGTATAGCTTCCCTAGAAGAAATTTTTGACAGGCATGACATATACAAAAAGAAAAAAGAAACAATAAACCCTGACAAATATATTGAAATAAACATTGGCACAGAGGAAGTCCCAAGAATGATAAAAATTGGAAAAAGAACCACAGAAAAGGAAAGGAAGGAATTAATCAATCTAGTCCGAGAGTATAGGGATGTGTTTGCCTTCACCTATGATGAACTTAAAGCATACAAAGAAGATGCATTTCAACACACTATCCCTCTCAAAGATGATACAAGACCTTTCCAACAAAAACTTAGGCAAATAAATCCTAAGTTGGCACCTCTAGTTCAAGCCGAGTTAAAAAAGATGTTGGATGCTAGAATCATTGCTCCAACCAGACACTCATCTTGGTGCTCCAATTTAGTGGTGGTCAGAAAAAAGAATGGGGGGATAAGACTATGTATTGACTTTAGAAACTTGAATCTGGCTTGTATTAAAGACAACTAACCCCTACCCAACATGGAAACCCTACTTCAAAGGGTAACTGGCTCTAAGATCATGTCCATGTTGGATGGCTTCTCAGGCTATAACGAAGTTTTGGTGAGGAAGGAAGATCAGAACAAGACTACCTTCACCACTCCTTGGGGCACTTTTGAGTATCTAAGGATGCCTTTTGTCTTACTTAACGCAGGTGCCACCTTTCAAAGAGCCATGGATTTGCCTTTCATGAACTAATGGGCAAAATCATAGAAATCTACCAGCATGACCTAACAGTGTTTTCCAAGAAGAGATCAGACCACATAAGTCATCTCGGGCAGGTTTTTGAAAGATGTCGAAAATATGGTATCTCCTTGAACCTAGTGAAGTCCATCTTGGGTGTTGACAAAGGTAAGTTGCTAGGTCACATCATAGCAGAAGATGGGGTAAAAATGGACCCTAAAAGGGTCGAAGCCATACAAAGAGTCCCTTTACCCCCAACCAAGAAAGCCCTTCAATCTTTTCTTGGACAAATAAACTTTGTCAGACGGTTTATTCCTAACTTAGTTGAGTTAATGAAACCACTCCTTAAGCTGCTAAAGAAAGATGCTAAGTATGAGTGGTCAGAAGAAGGAAAGATTGTTTTTAAAACCATTAAGGATGCAATTGGCAAATCACCAGTGCTAATCAGTCCTGACTATTCAAAGGATTTTCAAATCTTTTCTTTTAATTCTGAGGATACTATTGCAAGGGTTTTGCTCCAAAAGAATAATGAGGGTCAGGAGCAACCCATTGCTTTCATGAGTAAGGCATTGCAGAATTCAGAACTTAACTATACAAGTATGGAAAAGCAAGCATATGCCTTAGTCAAATCTCTCAAACATTTCCGAGTCTACATCGGTTATTCAAAGATTGTGGGGTATGTCCCTCACGCAGCAGTAAAGGACATCCTTGGTCAACAGGATTGTTTGGGAGATAGAGGAAAGTGGGTTTCTAAAATTCAACAGTATGACTTAGAAATTAAACCGACTAAGTTAATCAAAGGTCAGGGTTTAGCTCGAATGCTCACCAAAAGAAAATGAGCAAGTGTTGGACTTAGTATGCCAAAATCAAACTAGGCCAACCTTGTCTTCAGAGCTTCAAAAGTTAGAACAACACCAATGGTATGCAGATATCATCTACTTTCTCTCAAACCTTACTTGCCCAAGTCATTTGATCAATCACAAGAGGAGGGCTTTAAGGTTGAAAGCAGCAAAGTATTGTATCATTCAAAACGGCTTGGGGTGGAAGAACCCGGATGGAGTGATACTTAGATGTGTTGATGAGCTAGAGTCTAAGAAACTCTTGATTGACTTCCATTCAGGGTTTTGTGGTGGACATTATGTGGCTAAAACTACCGCCCACAAAATCCTCAAAGCAGGTTATTATTGGTCGACCGACCATTTTCTCAGATGTTCACAAAATGGTCATGGGTTGTCAGCAGTGTCAACTATTTTCTGGGAAGCAAAAGCTAGCAGCCTTGCCTCTTCAGCCTGTTGTTGTTGAAGCTCCTTTTCAACAATGGGGGCTTGATAGGTCAATTCAAAGACAATTCAAGTAATGGTTTTACTTGGATAATTACAGCCACTGACTATTTCACTAAGTGGGTAGAAGCAATACCCACTAAGCATGCAACCGACAAAGTAGTAATGGATTTCCTTGAAGATAGGATAATCACTCGGTTCGGTGTGCCCGCCAAAATTACCACTAATAATGCCAAGGCCTTCAGTTCTACAGATTTATCTTCTTTCTGTTTTAAGTATAGCATAGTGTTGTCCCACTCTTCAAACTATTATCCCCAAGGTAATGGTCTTCCTGAATCCAACAATAAGAACTTGATGAATACTCTCAAGAAAACGATAGGGGATAATAAGAGGTCATGGGACAACAAAATAAAGTTTACATTATGGGCAGACAGAATAACCAAAAAGAGTTCTACCGGTAAAAGCCCCTTCGAGCTTGTTTATGGTCTTGATGCTACATTTCCAATCCACCTTAAGCTTCCAATGTATCAGTTCGTTCAAAACTATGGTCTAGATGATGATTTTCAGCAGAACAGGATTGATCAATTAAGTTGGACGAAATCAGACGGAAAGCTTTGGATCAGAGCATAAGAAATCAAAGCAAAGTAAAGAAGACCCTTCATAAGTCTTCACGACAGAGAATCTTTCAGGAAGGGGACATGGTCCTTCTTTGGGACAAAAGAAAGGAAAAGCCAGGCAGCCATGGGAAGTTTGATAGCTTATGGACAGGTCCATATATTATAAAGGGTTCAGCTGGCAGAAATTCGTTCTATCTAAACATGTTGTATGGTGAGAATTTGGCCCTACCAGTCAATGGCCAACTTCTCAAGTTGTTCTTCACAGAGGTCATCTGATGCCCATGGGGGCATCTACTGTATCATACTCTCTAACCCTTATCTTTGTACTTTATACTTTGTCTTTTATGTACATCATTTATTTTTGTATTATATGCACATGTATACTAACACTTTTGTTGTACTTTATGCACATGTATATATGCTTTGTTGTATTATATGTATTTGTACTTTATCAATTGCAAATTGTGTATAATGTTGGTTTTTATATGGATATGATATCTGACATGCGTCAATGATGCAGGAAGCGTAATTCTGGATTCTCGCATGGTCTCCTATAGATTTATAAATCAACCACATGTCCCCATATGGAGCCAATGTTATCCACCAGTTTGCACAAACTGGATTTCCTGAAGAGCCGCCAGAGAATGAGCAAGCAGTGCTCATATTTGTAGATTTCAGAGTTCAACGGGTCTTATAAAAGACCCATTTTTTCCGCATTTCCACCATTGTAATAAATGTCCTAAGTATGAGAGATTGTAAAAGGCTATTGGCCACCCAAGACCAAGAGTGAGCACATACTTTGGAGTATTTTTTTCTACTTGTTAATTATTTTTTCCGCTTGCCTTAGTGAGAAGAAAAAATAATTTCTAAGTTTTTTCACTCAAAAGACTTAGCTCCAAAGCCGGAGTATGTGCTGGCAAGCAAGGTTTGGTATGGAAAATCCAAGGTCTAGTGTCATAATGTATATAAGCTCATATTAGGACATGTTGTCAGAGTCATTTGGAAATTCCGACTAGGTTTGATAGGTTTTTTTTAAGTTTTTAGTGAATTAATTAAATTCCTGCAAAAATGGAATTTATTAATTCTAAGTCAATAAATGTAAAAAATATGGCATCAAATGTTGTCATGTGTCATATTTACAGTCGTTTTTCAATCCAGAGTATGATGTAAACCCCTATTTCCCATCTTTTGAGACTAAAAAGTGATTATTATCACTAAAAAATCAATTTTACTCGAAATTTACAGAAAATGGGTAATTTAATTAATCTCCTGAATTTTAGGAGAACTGGAGAACATGTTTTAGACATGTTTTTTGTATGTCCCTAGTTGACTAAATGCCTAAGGCGAGTTAGCTAAGAGGAGGTCGACTTAACTAAGATGACATGGAGTTGGGAGAAGGTTCCAATGAAGGAACTCGACTCAATATCTTAAGTGGCGTATTCCTAAACGCTAGCACATCTCTTAAGTGCCCCACACATCACTTAACTAACCCATCACTCACACTCACTCCCACTCCTCCTCACATAACTCATCCTCCACTCCCCTTCCACTCTACATATCTTAACACCTCTCCACTCCACTTCCTAATCACTCCCACGCATCTCCTCTTCACACACGCATAACTCCCTCATATCCTCACGCTTTCCTAAACCCTAAACCTAACCCTAGTGCATGCATTACTTAGGGATTGTCACCTTCCATTCCTATTTAAGAAAGGGTCGACCTCTCCTTTAGCTAGTGGAATCTTGGGCAAGAAAGCATTGTATTGTTGTAGCTTCTTCTGAAATAATAAAGACTTTGGAGCTAGCTTTGGTGTGTGGACTCAAATGTGTGGATGAATGTTGGATACATGAGGTGATGTTGTATTGATTTTATGCATAGTATCTTTGTTATTTGGCTAATCATAGGGATATTATTATCTAGATGGAGTAAGTTGTTTAATTTGTTTATTATTCAATTTACTTGTTGATCTATACTCAAACATTCCCTTGCATGTGTGTTTTTGCTTAAACTAATGTGCTCTTGAAGATTTTGTGTAGAGGAACACCAAATACAAGAACTTGCAGGTATCAGTATTGTAGGTAATACCAATCTTTTGGAGAGGCAAAGGAGCTCGGTTGCTTCCTTTTTTCTGTCCAAAGAATTCTCAAGGAAGGCATTCACCCTCTTCTTCACATCAAGGAGAGCCCCATAACTCGATTTTTCCAAGCTCAAGCAAAACTCAGAATTTCGATAAAACTCTTTCTCCTACTCTCTTTCTTTTGGTTGCATGCTGTTTAGAATAGCTTCAAAGTTTATTTTCAACATCTAAAGGCTGCATGCATTGGTTTCCTAGATCAAATTATAATTTTGTCAACTTTTTTAAAGAATAGATCTAGGCATTTTGAAGCAATTTATTTGGTCTTTTCATCTAAATTTTAGATCAAAGTTCTTTGCTTAGTTTTAAGTTGTTTAGAGATTGTAGGTTTGTTGTCCTAAAACAGCAAACAGAAGTCACTAAGAAGAGCCAAAGTTAGGTCTGTTTTAAGTCTCAAAAAGCCCTAAAATTTACCGTTTTTGCCTTATAGAAAATTTCAAAATTTTTGATAATTTTTTTTATTGTTTAGAACTCTTTCTTAGCTTGTTCTAATTTGATTTACTCGTTGTTTTATTGCAGCAATTACAGATTCAAAAGGAGACTCTGCCTGTTTTAGGCAAAATCAAGGCTTTTGGGGACCCTGGGGGTTGTGACTTCGTCAAAACAAAGTTTCTCTTCTCTGTCTTTTATCCTTGTATCTTTCTTAACGATCCAAGAATAAGGATCCCTCTTCTTCTAAAAAGAGCTAAAAGCTCAAAGAGAACTCTAGTTATCCATTGTAATAGTGCAATAAAAGCAGGCCCTTTGTGCCCAGTTTCTTCATCCCCTTAGGGGGATTTGTGTTGTGGTTTGTCTTTTTGTCCCTTAAAGTTGTGCATGCTTAAATCTAATAATCAATTACACAAGTCAAACACTACAACACTCTAACTTCGTGCATGTTAAACCAATTCTCAGATTTTCATGCATATTTAGTTTCAAGTAATTTCCTTTCTTCAATCAATTTTGCAACAACATTTAATTTTCAAGCAATATCTTGTTGATCTCTTTCAAACACAAAGCAAGGTATATAAACCTAATTGTTGCAATTCATTTCTTTATTTTCTTTCAAGTGTTTGTGCAAGTGCCTCAATTACAAAGCAGGGTGTGTGATCTATCTTTTCATATTTTATCAAGTAATTGAACCTTGCTAGTATAATTAGGACAATCTCTGAGTGGTATTATTCGTCTAAGACCTCTACCCTGGGTGGAGTGTGTCAATTCAAGGGGTAACTCGCCTCGTTGGACCTGCGGCACACCCAATTGGCAAGTTTTAGATTGGTGAATAATACATAAGGGGGCCAAACACTTTTCACCAACTAATTGTAAAGTCAATAAATTGTAAAAATATGGCATCAATCATTGTCAGATGCCATATTTGTGCTTGTTTTCCAAGCCAGAGCACCCTTTGGACCCCTATGCCCCTTCTATCTAGGAAAAAAAGTGATTTTTATCACTAAAAAATGTATTTATCTCAAAAAAACACAAAAAATGGTCATTTAATTGAATTCCCTAAATTTTAGGGAAAATGCTAAATTTTAGGAAACATGTTGGAGACATGTTTTTCCTCGATTCTCAGTCAACTCGGATATTGGGAGAGTTCACTGGAGAGGAATGTGACTTGCTTGAGTGACATGCACATGGAGGAGATCCCAAAGAAGGGACTCAACCCCACTTGGCTATGTGGCGCATTTAGGAGAGAGGGCACACATCCCTATGCTAACACTCGCCCTCACACCCTAGTCCTACTCCACCTCACAACACCCCACTCCATCTCCCCTTCACTCTATGTGTCACTCCCCTTTACTCGATGTGCCACTCCCTCATGCAATGCGCATCCTCTCTTGGGATTATCACCCAAATGGTAATAAATACAAGGCGACCCTCCTCCATTTGGTTAGTTGGAGCTTGGGCGACCTTGATGTATATGACTATAATATCTCTTTTTTTCTAATGGAATAAAGACTTTGGAGGTCAAGAAGGTGTCTTGCGCAAGTGTGTGGATGATCATTGTCATGTGCTCAAATCTATGAGGTGATGTTTTAATTGCTTGCTTTTCAAATGTTAATATTGGCCTTTGAAGGAGTGTTATCATCTGGTAGGAAAAGATCTTTTAAACTAGTTTGTTTTCTAGATCTTTTTGTCTTTTTACATACGCGGTTAAATATTTGCATGCAAATTTTGCTTAATTACATGCTATCTAGATTTCATGTGTAGGGAGCACTAGAATTTAACATTTTTTTGCAAATCTTTTGAAACATACAGGATCTCATTGCTTGGAAAGGTGGCTGAACTAGTTTGCATCTTCCACAACTCCAAGACTCAAAGACATAGTCCCTCCTCAATCCACCGAGAGACTCTGTTGCCCAAGAGTTCCAAGCTACAAGTTTCTCTCTTTCTCCTCTCTAAAATTCTCTAAAAAATATTTCTGGTTACTTGGTTACTTGCATGCAAAGAAGAATTTTGTTCTTAAGGTTTATTATTTGCTTTGCATGATTATTTGTCTAGATCTACTAATTGCTTAGAGTTTATATCTCAAAAGGATAGATTTGGCAAGGGTTTTGTAAGCATTTTTAGCTAGTTTTAATTCCTATCTCTTAAAGCTAAAACTGTAATCTTTATTTTCTGTTCTTCTTTTCAATATTTGGCAAATCAAAAGTGTTTTATTTCGATGTCCTAAAGTAGTTTTTACAGTCAGAAAATTTCCTAAAAAATTTTAGTTGCTGGTTACTAGTTAGTTTGCTTTCCTTTTTGCATTTTTCTATAAGTTTGACATACCCCCTAAGCTCTCCCAAAGTGATTTTGGGCATCTTTTGGGGTATTTTGTTTGTTTCTTTTTGCAGGACATTGGACAGCCAAGGGGAGATTCCATCGATTTTGGCGAAATCAAGGTTTTCGAAGCATCCAGGAGCTTCCTACTTCATCAAAGAATAATTTTTTGTTTCCAAGTTTCTTGTAATCCATACATCCAAAGTTTATAAGGATCCCAAAAAAGGTTCTAAAAGAGGAAAAGAGAACTTAGTTTTCGTTGTAAAAGGATCAATAAAAGCGGGCCCTTTGAGCCCAGTTTCTCCATCCCCATTAGGGGGATTTGTGTGATGTGTGTTTGTCTCTATTTTATTTCCTGGCAAGTCTCATCTAATGATCTCAAACACGCATACAAGCATAAGGAAACTGAACACACATAACACTCAAATCGCATGCATTTAAACTTAAAAGGTACTTTCAATCTTGATGCATGCTTAGCTTAACTTTTCCTTTCTGCTATCAACAATAATTTTTTGCAAGTTCTAATTTTTTCAATTTTTAGCTTAACTTTTCCTTTTTGCTATCACTTTGGCCATTTCGAGTTTCTGGTTATGCCATTTGGGCTAACCAATGCACCAGCTACATTCCAGTCTTGCATGAACCACATTTTCAGGGGGCAGTTGAGGAAATCAGTTTTGGTTTTCTTCGATGACATTTTGGTCTATAGCAAGACATGGTAGGAGCATATGGGACACTTCGAGGAGGTATTGAGCATCATGGAGGCGCAGTCACTGTACACCAAAGACTCCAAGTGTGAGTTTGCGATGACAGAGTTGCTTTACTTGGGCCACATCATTAGTGCACAAGGGGTTCAGGTACATCAAGAGAAGATCAGGGCCATTTTGGATTGGCCAACACCCAGGAGTTTGACAGAGTTAAGGAGCTTCTTTAGGTTGTGCAGTTATTACAAGAAGTTTGTCAGGGGGTTTTCGCAGTTAGGAGCACCACCCACAGATTTGACCAAGAAGGGTGCCTTTCAGTGGATAGAGGAGTCACAGCGGACATTTGAGAACATGAAGGAGGTTATGAGCACATGCCCCGTTCTAGCCCTTCTGTACTTCTCGCAGTCGTTCGTCTTAGAGTGCGACGCATCAGGGGTGGGAATTGGAGCAGTGTTGATGCAGGGAGGCCATCCCATTGTGCTTGAGAGCAGGAAGCTCAGCGAATCGAAGCGACTCTACCCCATTTACGACAAGGAAATGCTAGCAATTATGCACGCCTTAACCAAATTTAGGCAGTATCTGGTGGGAAGCAAATTTGTAGTGAAGACTAATCACAACAGTCTCAACTATTTCCTGGATCAGAAAGACCTCAATGAGAGGCAACAGAAGTGGGTCTCAAAGATCCAAGCCTTTGACTTTGACATCGAGTATGTCAAAGGAAAAAGGAACGTCGTGGCAGATGCCTTGTCCAAGAGGCCACCAGGGTGTTAGATGATGGACATTTGCACAGATTGGAAAGCACACTTCTTGGTGGAATATTCCAAAAACAAGTTTGCTTGTGAGGTAATGGATGGACAGCTGGTCGACGATAGCTATCGGGTACTAGATGACGTCATTTTCTACAAAAACCGGATCTACTTGGTTCCAGAATCTACCTTAAAGGGGAAGATTCTGAAGGTGTGTCATGATTCGCCTGTAGCAGGGCACCAGGGGTATTTCAAAACTTACAGGCAGATCAGGGAAAGATTTTTCGTGGAAGGGTCTCAAGGATCATGTACTGAAGCACATCCGGGAGTGCACGACTTGTCAGCAGAACAAGTCAGAGCAGACACACCCAGCAGGGTTACTACAGCCTCTACCCATTCCAGAGCAGAAATGGCAGAGCATTTCTATGGATTTCATCACAGGCCTTCCCCGCGTGCAGGGTAGGGACTGTATATTTGTAGTGGTCGACAGGCTGACCAAATTTGCACATTTCTTCGCCATACCCACGGACTACAAGGCCATAAAGGTAGCGGAGTTATTTTTCAGAGAGGTATTCAGATTGCATGGCCTACCCAAGCAGCGAGTCAGTGATAGAGATGGTCGCTTCATCAGCGCATTTTGGGAGGAGCTTTTTCGGTTGACAGGCACAAAGCTAGCCATGAGTACCAGCTACCACCCATAGACAGATGGCCAGACAAAGATCGTCAACAAATGGGTGGAGGGGTATATGAAGAACTATGTGGGAGGACAGCAACGCACATGGGTGAGGTGGTTTCACATGGGTGAGTATTGTTACAACACGACACACAATAAGTCTATCAGGATGTTACCATTTAGAGCATTGCATGGATACGATGCACCCACGTTTGTGGATACTGTATTCGGGGATAGTAGGGTTCCAGTGGCCAAAGATTGGGTGGAAGAGAGCCAAAGGATTATGCGGGCAGTAAAGGAAAACTTACAGGCAGAACAAAATCAGCAAAAGATCTATGCAGATAGGCAAAGGATCGAGCGCAGTTTCGAGGTTGGGGACTTAGTTTTCCAGCGGTTACAGCCATATCGACAGTCCTCCTTGAAGAGGAGTGGAGCAGAGAAACTGAAACCGAGATTTTATGGGTCGTACAGAGTCATCAGGAGAGTAGGCGAGGTGGCATACGAGCTAGAGCTACCGAAGGGTGGAAAGATTCATAACGTCTTTCACATTTCTTGCCTTAAAAAGGCAGTGGGACAACAGATCAACACTTAAGAGGAGCTGACACCTTTAGATGAGGAGGGTCAGTTGGAGTTAGTGCCAGAGGAGGTGCTCGAGCAGAGAGAGCGCGGGCTGAGGAACAGGGTCATCAAGGAGTGCTTGATTAGATGGAGGGGTCTTCCGGTGGAGGATGCCACATGGGAGGGAGAGCATATTTTGCAGCACCCAGGATTGATGTTGCTTGAGGACAAGCAATCTCGGGAAGGGAGGGTTGTGATGTCCCGTTCCCAAGAGTAGGCCAGCAGGGAGTGACTTAGTAGTCTATGTGTTCCCGTAGACTATAGTCAGGCACAAACAGGGAACAAGATGGAGAAATAAGGGTGGTTTGGTGGATAAACGATGAATTAAGCCAAAAACTTAGGAAAAGTCACTTAAGCCTAAGTCAACGAAGAATTAGAATGAAAAGGTGTTAAAGGGGGACTTAATTAATTAATTATTCACCTAAGGAAAAGCGCCTAGCTTAAGTGAGGTCAATGGTGAAATAGATCAGGAAGGGTATAAAGGGAGGAATTTGACCTAATTCCTCATTATGCATTGTTATGATTTGATGTTGAGAGTTCCCAGAGGAGGAAGAGAGATGACTTTACTGTTTTGTGGATTTCTGGAGAAAACCACCACCATTGATTGCTCTCTGTGTTGAGAGACAAACCCTAGCCCATCGGAGATACCATCCAGGTATTTCACCGTGCAGGAGTATCGAGTGCAGAGTGCGCAGCTCAGCCAGTGAGGTCGCAAGTCAGATTGAGGGTTTGTGGAGCTGCACGAGGTCCGAGCTCAAATCGCAGTTTCCTTCCGATCCAGTTGAGATCCAGCCAGGGCGCTCAGATTGAGCTAGTTTCCATCAGATTCTAACGGTGGAATCTTGCAGGGCGCATCATCCAGCCATTTAGGGCGCAGCTCTTCCGGTAGGACATTTGAGGTTACAGACGGAGCATCAAGGCAGATCTGGGGAAACCCTTCTGACCCAGTTTCGCATTTGGCAAGATGATCATTTTGAGTCCTATAGCAGCAGACTCCGCTGGTGGAATCATTTGGGGCGCATCCAGTGTCCCAGGAGGTGCACAAACCCCCCAGGGGTCCAGATCCAGTGCCTCAGAGACCAGATCTGACATCTGGCACTCATCCATTTCAATCTAGAGGCCAAGGCGCTTCTATTGGAGGAGTTTTCAGCTCATTCCGATGATCTATCCTTCAAGACGAGTTTTCCAGCTGGTAGAGGTTACCGTACTTCTCCGGAATCACATATTTTTGCGGATCTATCCGTGCATGCATCAAATCTGCCTTCATCTTCTGATCATGGGTATTTTTATGCTATTTGCTTGTATTCCAGTGACGATCCATGAGATCTAGCTGACAATTATACTCTATATTTCCAGTATGTTATTGTATTTTCATGCTTGAGTCGCATAATACATGTTATTGGGCAGTTTATGTTCTTTATTTCCGCATGGATCATTTATATAGTGTTTAAACCATAAATACGCAACATGCACATGCAATAACCAACATGCACATGCAATAACCATAAATATCTCAAACACACAACTGAAACGCATCCAGAAACCCCCAGTGTATCAGATCTGTGAGACAGAACATTAGATCAGTAGCAAATATCTTAATCAGCGGGATCTGGGATATTTCAGTGGTATCAGAGCTATAGTCCTGCCAGCATGTGACTAAAGACTATGAGTGCAGCAGAAGACCCAGATGGTTGTGAGCACGTAGGTGACGAATATGTCACTTACAACAGGGGAAAGGAAAGAAGAATTAGAATGAAAAGGTGCTAAAGGGGGACTTAAATAATTAATTGTTCACCTAAGGAGGAAAAGCGCCTAGCTTAAGTGAGGTCAATGGTGAATTAGATCAGGAAGGGTATAAAGGGAGAAATTTTATCTAATTCATCATTATGCATTGTTATGATTTGATGTTGAGAGTTCCCAGAGTAGGAAGAGAGTCGACTTTACTGTTTTGTGGATTTCTGGAGGAAACCACCACCATTGATCGGTTTCG
>ML841919.1:13824-27359 GCA_009831015.1 Picea engelmannii
AGGGAAATGTATACCCAAATCAGCAGAAGTACCAGCATACGAAATCACTTCCAGCAAAATCAGGCAGTACATACAAAGAATGCAAGATTATGTAGTCATTGGCAAGTTTATGGGCATTTGGCCCTCGGAGAAAGTTCTTGAATGGTGGATCCAAACCCACTAGAATCCCAAAGGAGAAATTGAACTTAAACTAGGCTCTAAAGGATTTTTCACAACAATAATTACCAGTCTAGAAGGCAAAGACAATGTTTTTGAAAATGACTCCTACTTCTTCAACTCAGTCGATCTCTTCCTCCACCCTTGGACAAAACAGTTTATCCCAGATAAGGAGGATTTCACTGTGGCCCCAATTTGGATCAGACTCTACTCTCTTCTGCAAGAATACTAGGAAGAGGAGATTATGAAAGGCACAGGCAATGTGTTTGGCTCCTTCGTTAAAGTCTCGGAAATAACTAAAAATGGTAAATATACATAATATGCAAGAATCCACGCCTATATTAATGTTTCACAATCGTTGCTTGACTCCATCTTCCTTCGTTATCAAGATAATGAATGGTTGCAATTCGTTGACTATGTACAGATTCTGTTCAGATGTTGCAATGCCATGAACATGGAAACCTATTTAGAGACTGCCCTCTCAACCAACAGTAAGAAACCACGAAGGCCAATACTGTGAAATATGTGGAAGGATTCAAAGAAGTTCATACCAAAATATGCAATGCCAGAAAACCTATAGCCTCGAATAACCAAACCAACATCGCGACAAGTAATCAGTTTGAAACTCTCCAAGCTACTCAAGAGGATCCTCAAACAGACACCATTCCAATAGAAGAAGATACAATAATCCAGGAGGAGCCGCAAACTCAAGATGCATATCAGGAGGAACAAACATAACGCAGGAAACTAATGGAGCACTCAGAAAAAGGAAATCAAAGAGCCAGACATAGAAATGATAAATGATGGAGAAGACAAATGGGAATCAGAGGACGATGAAGATTCGGAGCTAACTAAGCTATATCTTTAGTCAATAGTGGCGGCTTGGCATCAACGGGACCCTAATGCAATCCCAGAGCAATAGATTCAACTGGTAAAAGAATCCCTTGTAAGAAGCAAAGAAAAACACTCAACATAAACAAAAGGTAAGCTATCCTCATCTTCTTATGTTCTTGGTATAAAATCTCATGTCCCAAAAGATCCTATCAAACAAACCAAGGAAGAAAAGAAAAGAGGTAGAATATTGAACAAACAAATTCTATAAGAATTAGGAGAAATGTTGGTCAAATCCAGAAAAACCACCTTGATGACTGATTTGTTCCCTCTCAATCCCCACCATTCCCCATGAAAATTCTCTCTTGGAATATTTGGGGCCTCAATGGAAAATCCAAACATAGAATGATGAAAAAACTCATTTTAAAAGAACAACCAAATATGATCCTCATCCAAGAAACCAAATGCCCCTACACTCTCCTCAATACTTTATCCCTCAAACTCTGGAAACACTCTCAATTTATAGCAACTAACGCCCAAGGAGCAACAGGGGGCCTTGTCATTTTGTTGAACCCGACATAATTCACCTTAACCTCCTTCTTCTCCATTGCTCGAACGTTGTTAGCCCATTTTAACATCATTGGAACAACCTCCTTAGGCTTTGTCTCTATTGTGTACGACCCACCCTCTGCCCCAACCAAAGACCTCTTTATAAATTATCTTAAATCCCTCAAGGCTATCATAGGAGACAAACACTGGATCAATGGAGGAGACTTCAACATTATCACCTCCTTAGATGAAAATCAAGGAGGCATAAGAAGACTGGATCAAGCCACCCTCAAACTTAAGGAGATTATCCCCGACCTCAATTTAATTGACTTGCCACGCTCAAATGGAGTCCATACCTGGACTAACTAGCATAAAGGAACTAATCAAGTGGCTTCAAGATTAGACATATTTCTTGTTTCAAACTCACCCTCCCCCCCCCCAATTGACCTTTCCATAAACTCCTCGATCTTTCCTCATCCAGGCTCAGACCACTGGCCAATTAAGTTAGACCTCATCCTCTCCGACATTCCTAAGCTTCGCCCTTTCCATTTTGAATCTTTTGGGATCTCTCATCCCTCCTTATTGGAAAGTATTGACTGTTGGTGGCAAGAAACGAAAAATATTCAAGGCATTCCAATGTATCGTTTCTAGTAACGACTGAAATGTATCAAAGCTAAACTAAAAAAATGGAATAAATAAACCTTTCGGAACATTTTCAAAGAAAAGATAGAACTAGAAGCAAGAATGGAGCAACTTCAACAACATATTATTGAGAATGAATGGACATATTATGTCGCCTCAAAGGAAATAGAGCTCCAAACTCAAATAGACATAAGGGACAAACATGAAGAAACTCTCTCGAGAAAAAAATATATAGAGTTCCTTGGCTCAAATAAGGGGACAAAAGCACAAAATTCTTCCACAAGTCAACCATTAACAGAAGGAAACAAAACCGCATCACTTCTATCAAATCTATTCAAGGAAATCAAGTAACTAAACATGTAGAAATTAAACGGGAATTTTTCATATACTTCTCCAACCTTCTAACATAAACTCGGCAAAACAGAGGGGAGGCCATCACCAAAATTACCAAAAACATCCCCAAATTGGTTTCCCAAGATCATAATGACGCTCTTATAAGATCGACTACCTTAGGAGAAGTTGAAAAAGCAATTATGGAAATTCCCAAAGGAAAGTCCCCAAGGCTGAATGGTTTTACAACAAACGTCTTCCAGACATGCTAGCCAATCATCAAGTATGATGTTCTGCAACTAGTGGAATATTCTAGATGTTTCTCTAAGGTTCTTCTATCCCTCAATGCTTCCTTTCTAGCCCTCATTAAGTGGAAGATCCCAACAAATTAGGCCTATTTCTCTATGCAATGTAATCTACAATATTATCACTAAAATCATAGTCAATAGAATTAAGCCCATCCTCCCAAACCTCATCTCCCAAGAGCAAACTGGCTATGTTGAAGGGAGAAAAATCTTGGATAGAATCATCATAGCCCATTAAATGATTCACTCCCTAAAATATTCCAAATCAATTGGAATGCTGATAAAGTTGGATATGTCAAAATCTTTCGAAAAAATAAGTTGGCAATACATCCACCATAATCGCATTGCCTTTGGCTTCTCCCCCACCTGGGTTTCTTGGATCATGTCCCTCACCTCCTCTACTTTTTTCTCTATTCTTATTAATGGTTCCCCTTCCTCCCCTTTCTCTCCATCTTGTGGCATAAGGCAAGGATATCCTCTATCTCCCTTAATTTTTGTTCTTATGGATGAAGGGTTAGGCAGAGCTTTAAAATTAGCAGTCTCACATCTTAAAATCACAGGTCTTCACCTTCATGGAGAAAACATGTTGGTATCCCACCATCAATTTGTTGATGATACTATGCAAATGGGCATCCTGACTGTCAAGGAAACACATGCAATCAAACAAGTGTTAGAGGAATTCATGGAGGCTTCAAGTACTGACATCAATCCAAGTAAGTTTCAAATCTTCTTCTTCAACACCAACATTGTCATCCAAAAGAACATTTCTAGAATTTTAATCTTTCAAAGAAGTTCTTTGTTGACCAAATATCTTGGTGCTCCTCTTATAGCTAATGCCCTAAGAATGCCCCTTGGGAGGATATTCTAGTAAAAATGGAAAATAATATTTCCAACTGGACCTTTCATTCCCTAAATCTACCTAGTCATCTTGTCCTTTTAAAATATGTTTTTCAAGCCATTCCTCTTTATCTTTTCTCAGTCCTAGAAGCTCCCAAATCCATTATTAAGTCAGTCTGAAATATCCAAAGATCATTCCTTTAGGGGGGAGATAAAAAATAAATAAAATGGGCTCTGGTAGTTAGGATAAGGTATGTCAACCTAAGAATGAAGGAGAACTAGGCCATCAGAATCCAGAAACTTTAAGTCCAGTACTAGGAGCGAAGACCTTGTGGAGATGGTCGCAAAGCAAAGATGATCTATGAGGAAAAATATGGAAAATAAAGTATAGCCCTTCATTCGAGCACCACAACCTCAAAAGTTTGGAAGGAAACCTAAAAGGCTCACATATATGGAACACAACTTGGCTCAACAAAAGTATCATTCGACAACATAACTTCTAGGAGGTGCGAGATGGTAGACATACTCTATTTTGGGATGATTCTTGGCAACAATCTCTAGCCTGGGGAAAAAAGGATAATCTAAAACCACTTAGGGATCAACTAAAAGTGTAGGGAAAAAATTGGATATAGAAATACTGGGAGGAGCACCCTCCAGATGAGATATGGAGAAGATAGCTTCCAAAAGGACCAGGAATTCAACTAGAATTTGAAAACCAGTGGGAGGAAGTGTGGGAAAAGCTCCAAAATAAAAAAAAATTCTCATCACGAAGGACCGGAAAAACATCGGTGGGGACATACCTCTAAAGGAATCTTCACCATAAACGAGGCTTACAACTTAATTACCTCTCAGCAAAATCCTCCTTCCAACCATCCATGGAAACAGATTTGGAGGCAAAACCTATGGCCAAAAGTCTCATCATTTCTTTGGCTCCTTGCAAGAAACAAAATTTTAACTTGGGACAACCTTTAAAAAAGAGGCTTTATAGGTCCAACCTTATGTCCGCTTTGCCAAGAAGCGGGAGAAACAATGAAACATCTTCTCAATTATTGCAGCTTTGCTTCATTCCTATGGGACAAAAGTGCAGAAATATTTAGGAAAACAGACGGAGATAGAACTAGCATAAGCTCTACCTTAAATCAACAGAACTCGATGGAATTTACCAATCCAGTTTTATCTAGAGCCCGGAGTCTACTACTTGGTTTCTTAGTCTAGGGAGTTTGGAAGGAATGAAACTGCAGAATATTTAAAGGTACCAACTCAAACTCTGACCAAATTTGGCATCAAATCGAAAAGAATATCATAGAAATTGTTCACCCTCGAAAGCAATCATTTTGGGCTCCTTGGGCCTTCTTCAAAATTTTCAACCCTTATCTAGTAAAACACCTCCACGTCACTTATCTTCTCCTTCAATTTGGTCTCCTCTACCTGAAGGATTTGTAAAATTAAATTTTGATGGAGCGTCTAAAGGGAACCCTAGGCTAGCAGGGTTGGGGGGTGTCTTTAGGGACCACAAAAACAACATTCTAAGAGTCTATTTTGAAAGCATGGGAATAGCCACAAACAATGAGGCCAAGCTCGAAGCACTAACTCAAGAACTAATCATTGTCATCAGGGAAGGCTATGAGAAACTAATAGTTGAAGGAGATTATATTTTCATCATTCGCACTTTGAGGAAATTGCTTCATGGCTCAACCAACAACAAGTGGTCCTCAAGTTGGCACATGGAAGGAGGACTAGAAAGACTCCAATCCATTCTAACTAAAATTGAAGCTCATTCCCTCTCATTTTGGGGGCACAACGAACAAGTTAGATGATGAGCTTGCCATCGAAGGGTCAACAAACCAACAGGAAAAGCAAGACAAACCTTGGGACAGGAATGAAACTAGAGATCTTCTGAAGGATTGCAATCTCATAGCCCAATCAGACTACATCCCTTGTTTCAAGTGCCAATGTAAGCCCACGTGTCTTGCACTAATCTTGACCGGTTGACACATGGACTCCCAGTTTCCCACTCTCATGATGAACTCCAACCGAATTAATGAGGCCATAAATGGACCAAACTCCACCTTAATGCGAACAAGGACTGATAAGGGCGATGAAATAATTGCGAACAAGTGCGGAGGAACTAGTGTGCATGAGAGAAGTCTCCTGAACAACTTTGGCCTTAGTTGTACGAAAAACTAGAAGAGGATGGAGGCTCCTATCGCTCGAAAATAGTCGCATTAGATTGATCCCAGACGTGCAAATCCTAATGCAAATCCTGATGCATTAGTCGCATTAGTTGCTAAGAAAAAATATTTTGGGTGCTGCTGCCTATGCACATCAGACTTCAAAATACATAAAAGATGCTTAACAGAACATAACAACTTCAGTCAATGAGAAACAGCCATAAGTTCAATCCTATATATGAGACTCCTTCACAGGTGTTTTAAATATTGAAAAATAAAAAGAACCTGGAAGATAGAGAAGCAAAGGAGCATTTGGCGGAGGCTTTCCACAGTCGAGGGGGGCGAACCAGCGAGGAGGACCGCCATGACCGGATTTCCTCATCATCTCATTCGCCTGCTTTACAATCTCTTCCACTCTCTTCACACCAACTATACTTCTTTCACCCCAACAAGAATTTATTCTGAGTTTGAAGGCTTTTCTGTATTGTAACTGCTTTGAGTTCGAGTATTCAGTGAATGGTCTTCTGGAATGTAACTGTAACCGTTTTGGGTGCTCTCTAAAAGCAGAGAGAGACGTAGCATTGACCACCGTTGCCATCTCCATTGCTAGTCCTGCTCGCTGTTGCTCGCTGTTGCTTTGATCTGATGTGTTTCTTCAAGATCTTCAATGGTTTCAGTATCTCTGACTTCTTCTTATGCGGGAATAGAAATGTAAAATATCCAGAACCAGTCACGTTCCTTTGCCTTGGCAAATTACGCAAAGACCCCAACCTGTATTTTATGGATCAAAATCTTTTCTAATCCATTGTTAATATTAAGTCTGAACAGACTTTGAAGTAAACAGCGTGCTTTATTTTAATCTAACTATGGTGCATCATCGCCCAACCCGCATTAATCTAATTATTAAGAACATGTGTTTCTTCCTCAGAGGTCAATGTTCAAGATATATATATATATATATATATAGTAATTGAAAGTAAAAAAATCTATAGGTGGAGTTTACATTCTCGTATTAGGAAGATGTGTAATTCCTTTGGTGCTTAACATGGAGTTGACAAGTTGTGTTCAAAAAAATATTTCAAAGTCAAATATTCCAATATCAACTTTATATAGATATATGATGATGATGACTAATGTCCACTAAGACCATATTTCATCTATAGGACATTGAGAAAGGTAAGGGATTACTTGGATTTTTTTAGAATTTTATTTGTGTGCTTGAAAAGAATTAAGAAAAGCCTTCGAAGATCACCATAGTTTTGATGAGTTAGAAGGTTAGGAAGGTTGGTATTGTGACAATTACAAAACTTTTAAAATTGAGATCTAATTTGTCTATATGTGGGACATTCTAGGAGAAAGTGTTTTTCATCTTCAACCCTCTTACCATAAAGATGATAGATTCTTTCAACCCACGTCATTTTGAGAATTGTCCAACACCCAGTTTCATTATAGAGCTCATCAGAATTTGTTCTTATTTTAGCAATGTTGTTTGTATTCTTTACATTGGTCAAAATAGAGAGATATTTTTTATCTTCTAGATTAGGGTTGATCATCTCCTTATAGTATCTTAATTTTATTTTATCCTCTAATTCTTTATAATGCCACTTTTTTTTCTCTTAAATGTAGATATAATAATATTTTTAATATTATGGAAACACATATGCTCTCCAAGAGCTAGGTTTTTTTTTTTAATATGATCGAAACACACATGTTCTCCACGAGCTAAGGTTTTTTTTTCTGCAACTTTTTTATCATTCAAGCTTTGTTGGGAATGGCAACTACTGTTGGAGAGAGCTCTGCTCCCTCCTACAGTGGGGCACTCACAGGAGGCAACCGCAAAGGAGAGTTTTGTCACAGTCCTAATCAGTCTGGCAAGTCAGAAACTCAGAAAGAAATGAACCGCAAAACACGAAAGTCTGGGAATCAAAGTGTGTCAGATGCAGTAGAAGGAGTGGAAGGAGCAAGGAAAGACAAGATTGTGGAAGCTAAAGCCATGGATCTGACAGTTCAACTGGAAAAAATAAGTTTGAAGAGAACAGGGAAATGTATACCCAAATTAGCAGAAGTATCAGCATACGAAATCACTTCTAGCAAAATCGGGCAGTACATACAAGGAATGCAAGATTATGTAGTCATTGGCAATTTTATAGGCACTTGGCCCTCGGAGAAAGCTCTGGAATGGTGGATCCAAACCCATTAGAATCCAAAAGGAGAAATTGAACTTAAACTAGGCTCTAAAGGATTTTTCATGGCAATATTTACCAGTCTAGGAGGCAAAGACAATGTTTTCGAAAATGACCCCTACTTCTTCAACTCAGTTGATCTCTTCCTCTGCCCTTGGACAAAAGAGTTTATCCTAGATAAGGAGGATTTCACTCTAGCCCCAGTTTGGATCAGAATATACTCTCTTCTGCAAGAATACTAGGAAGAGGAGATTCTAGAAGGCATAGGCAATGCGCTTGGCTCCTTCGTTAAAGTCTCAGAAATAACTAAAAAAGGTAAATATACATAATATGCAAGAATCCATGCCTATATTAATGTTTCACAAGAATTGCTTGACTCCATCTTCCTTCGTTATCAAGATAATGAATGGTTGCAATCCATTGACAATGAACATATTCCGTTCAGATGTTGCAAATTCCATGAACATAGAAACCTATTTAGAGACTACCCTCTCAACAAACAGTAAGAAACCACGAAGGACAATACTATGAAATATGTTGAAGGATTCGAAGCAGTTCATACCAAAATATGCAATGCCAGAAAACTTATAGCCTCGAATAACCAAACCAACATCGGGACAAGTAATCAATTTGAAAATCTCCAAGCTACTCAAGAGGATCCTCAAAAAGACATCATTCCAATAGAAGAAGATACAATAATCCAGGAGGAGCCGCAAACTCAAGACACATATAAGGAGGAACAAACAAAACATAGTACTTCAAGGGAGACTAGAGGTAGAGTCCATTGTCCCCGACCAAACCTCCCTCTCTCGAGATCGCACTAGGATTCACTCAGAGTAGCAGAAGCATATCAATCTCAGACCACTCCTACTACCAGAGAAGTGGTGGAAGCTCTTGAAGAGGATGTTTGTCGCACTCATCAGCACATTTCAAACAATGAAGTAGATTCAGAATGGATAGCCTAAATCCCAGACACTGGTTCCACTAGAACAAGGGATACCAAGTGCTATTACATAGTTGATCTTTATTGGCATTTGAAGGCTCTCCTCATGAGGGATCTCATTGACAAGTAGGCAATCTTAAATGATCTCTTCATGCAGATTAAATATCTCCAATTGCAGGTCAAATCCCAGGATAAAATATTACCATCACATGTTCCACTTCAGGATTACACTTTGAAGAACTGAGCAACGATATCCCTAAGGTTCTAAAAGAAAGTACCCCACCCAATGTTGCAAACATTCCATAATTTCCTTTCTTATCATCAACTTTTTGTATATTTTTGTAGACAACATAAGGCAATCAAATATATGTATTCTTTTTGTAGCCAAACTATGGCAATTAATATAGACGACATGTATTATAGGGAGCCCCATATGGGTGATAAGAAATATTTTGTTAATATCAGAGCTCAAAACTCAAAGTTTGCATTATTTCTACCAGTCATGCCTAATGGATAGTAGGTAGGCAACCAATCATCTATAACTCACCTCTTGTATCTTTGTTTATATTTTAATATAGTTGGATAACTTAGAATGAATATATATATATATATATATTCTGCAAAATGATCTCTTCCTTTATTCCTCAATGATTTAGCCAATACTTTGGATCTTTAAGCCATCCCTACTTGAGTCATAGGTGGTTTTGGCTGGAGTTTGAAGAAATTTTAAAATCCACTTGTATTTCATGTTGTTTGTATTGTTCTTGTGCATTAGTTACCTAGTCATAACCTTTCTCTCAGTGGGGGAGAGGTTGGATTATAGGAGAGGGTGTATTGCCTTTAATTTTAATATTATAAGTTATAAAATTATGTTGGCTCTACTCTATCTTTCTCCACTATTCTCTAGAGATACTACATCCCTAAACTTCACATCCATACAAGATAATGGTAGTGGCAAGAGTCTCAAAGAGGATTTTTTTCTTATCCCGTATCCAAAGGTCCATTGATTTACAATTGTTTTCAATCCCATAATAATCTTTCCACTCTCAATTTATCATTTACTCAATGCTATAGTTTCAGTTGAGCTTGTGTTGAATATCAATTCCAATATATAAGTAATCATTTTGGATTTACTTATCATAACCTTTGTTTTGTCAGTGTTAACAATATTTCCCATACTAGAGAAGAAATCCTCGAGGATTCTTAGTTTCTAGTTGAGATCATAGGGACTCGTTGCATAAGAACAATATCATCAGCATAAAGAAGGATGATGAATATACCAGTGAGAGTCAGGCATACATGACCTGATTCTTCCAAACAATTTCTAACTTCTCAAATGTATATGCCAAAAAGGGTAGGGGACAAGGGACAACCATGCTTTAATCCTATATTACAATGAATTTCTTCCAACTAGTCATCCGTGTTCCCAAACTTGGCAATAACATTCTCATACAACCTTATCGCAACAACTCTCAATTTCAAAGGAACTTTTGGTTGTACTAACCTATTCCAAAAGTTCATCATGGGAATTGTGTCAAAATATTTTATAAAGTCAACAAAAAAACAAAGGAGGCTGATTTTATCATTGCGACACTTCTCGATGATGATCCTGAGTGTAACAAAGTGGTCCAGAGTTGAATGATAGCTCATAAATATGTCTAGTATTCAAATATTTTTCTATGGATTTCTAGCCATATGCCAATCTTCCTTCCAAACTAATTATGTATAGTTTGGCTAAAATGGGGCTAATCATAATGGTCCTATAATTAAAGTGATTGTTTTATTCTCCACTTTTAAATTAGGTAAAATGAGGTTTTTCATCTATGGTTTAGGGAAACCCTTCTTGACTGCTAAATTGAAGAGCTTGTGTACACAAGGGATGATGAATATAGACCCTCCAATTTTTAAGATTTCAACTTGATAGCCTTCAATGTCCTTAGAATTCCCTTTTGTGAGCCACTTAACCCCAAACTCTATGTCTTCTATAGAAAAAATTTCACCCTTTGTAGAAACATTTGGAATGTTGTCTATGACATTTGGAATGTTGGAGTTGTGAAATTTGTAGAATTTTATTTTCTTAGTATTATGATGTAAAATTTGTACATGCATATCAACATGGTGTTGTGCATCGAGGACAATGCAAAATTGTAGGGGAGGGAGAATGTAACATCCCTACTATAATCCTCAGTTTAGTAATGTATAATGTAGATATGATATGTGGTTGCGAGCCAAGCGATGTAATATGTGAACTTGTATATCAAGATTTTATAAATAAAAATGTGATGTTGATTGTAGATGGACATGGAAAGAGATATGGGGGTTGAGTTATCCACAAGAGAGGAGGGGTATAAAAGAGGGTTTTTATTCATGAGTTTAAATCCCAAACCTTTTTCTTGATTTTATTGTTTGAGTGAACATTCTAATTTTCCCTGGAGTGTATGAGAACCCAATCATTGAATACATGTAAGTGGGTGGGTGTGAGGAGTCACATCCCGTAGTTATTGGGGAGCATGGCGATAAAGTACAATCAACATCAAGGAAAGTGAGATTCAATTGGAATGGGGAAAAAGGGAAAATTGTAGGGACCAAATTAATTTAAGTCTATTAAATCCATAAATTGAAACAGATAAGATTACTTCTACGCAGAAAAACTCAGTAATTTCTTTAATTCAGCATATAAGCATGTTAAATTAATTAATGAACAAAAATTTCATAACAGAATAAGAATTACTTAACAGAATAATATAAATTACCTTTTCATGATGCTAAATCCCTCGTTGATCTGGTTGTCCTTTCCCTGCTTCCTTGCCCAGCCCGATGCACTGATCAAACCCTGCCCAAACCGACTAACCTCCCAGCCAACTAGGAGCAGCCTGTCCGGCTCCCTAGCTCCAGGATACCGAAAGGAATCCTGGCCCCCGTGCCCAAAACCCCCAGCAACCTGGTGCCCCTGCAATGGTTCACTAAAACTCCCAATATCAAAACTCTCCACACCAGAGAATATCCAAAGAGAAATCCAGTCCCCCTTCAAAATGCATCCCCCCTCCAAAAATAATGATCCTCCCCGTAAGACTCCTCCCCGTCATATCCTCCTTCACCGACTCTCCTCCCCCTCCTTAATTTCCTTATCTCCTCCTTTATTATCCTATCCCCTCTTCTTTATTATCTTATCCCCTTCATTAATATCTTATCCCCTTCATCAATATCTTATCCCCTTCTTTAATATCTTATCCCCTTCTTTAATGCTTCATTTCCCCCCTTGCATACGTAAAGTATTTAATTAAATAAATTAAAATTATTAAGCCCCTTAAATTTATTACCCATGTCATTGAATGTGATAAGTAATCAATTAATTAATTAATTAATCAATCAAAAGTTATAAACAATTAATAAATAAATAAATAAATAATATTATTAATACTAATCATTGTTTCATTAAAACCATATTAGGACAATTAATTGTCTAATTTATTATACTTAAAAATCCCTATGAACTATTTAACTAGGGTTGTTACAAAATTCGTATGGCCAGAGGGGGCAGTTTTTACAGGCAGATTTTGGGGACAACAAGAGGGAGCAGAGTGTTGTATCTCGGAGGAAACAATGGTGGACATGTTAGTAGTTGTTTGGATTTGTTGAAGACTAAAGAAGCAAGTTGTTAGGCTTGTAAAAGAGGCAGGTTGTCAGGCCTGTAGAGTGAACTCCTTGTGGGAGAGTTTTCACTGGAGCAGTAAGCTTGTTGTTGGTATTTTTCCTAGTAGCTGACATCCTTGGAGTCCCTAGCAGAGAAATTCATGACCAAACTATGTTGGAAGCCCTAATAAAAGAATGGTACATCCTAAGGGACTGCTTGCAGAGAAGGGTTTACATTCCTTGCGTTGGGCAGGTTTAGAGGAAGAGAACTAGAGGAATTGGGATAACTATAGGAAAAAACAATGGATTGTGAGAAAATTGAGTTTTGAGTGGATTGTGGAGAGACACCCGCTTTTATGGTTTACTATCCCCAACTTAGGGGTGACTGGTTGTTGAGGTTTGGAACAACAAGTCTATTATTGGGTGGAATGTTTATCCCCTGTAGCTGGTTTCACAACTATTATAAAAAGATAAGTGTTTTATCTTGTGTCTGAGTTACAATGATGGTTTAATTTGTTGTGCATTAACTTGGTGTTTGAAATGAATTATATGTTGTTGTATGGGAGTAGATTAGTTATATTCATGTTTTTAAATTATTGTTGTTTAACATACATGCATTTTTAACAATATGTGTTGTATTTAAATTAATGGTATCAGGAATGTTTATGGGTTTAGTAGTGGGGATGTTAAAATTACTATGAGAGTCATCAAGATGTGGAATTATTAAGTATTTTGATGTAAAAAAATGTATGTAAATATGTAAAATTGTATGGTGATGTGCACCGAGGATAGTGGAAATTGTAGGGGGAGGAGAGTGTAACATCCCCATTTTTAATCCCCAAATTAGTGATTTATATTATAAAAATGATATATGGTCACGATCCGAGTGATGTAATATGTAAACATTGATTATTGAAAATAATAAATAAAATATATCACTAGCTACAAAAGAACA
>ML841919.1:48446-73806 GCA_009831015.1 Picea engelmannii
TTAACGTGTAAAGGCCTTAAATACAATAAGACTTTTAAGGATGACAACTATAAAACATTGCTTGTCATTTGAACACTAGAAAGAGAACCAAACTTTGTTTGTTGATATAATCGAGAAATTATTTTCTTCTCTTTTTAAAAAAATCCACATGTTACGTTTTAATATTTTAAATACACTAATTATATTTCTTTGTTTGTAATCACGAAAGGAAAAAAAAAAGGTTTGAAATTCCCAAGGTTACAAATTGTAGTAGCAATGTTAAGGGTGTGGAGATGAACTTATCCTATGGAAAAAAAAATGGCATTGATATACTGTTAATGATGAAGTTGATTTTATGGAAAAAAAAAATGGCATTGATATAATGGTATGGAAAAAAAATGGCATTGATATAATGGTATGGAAAAAAAAAATGGCATTGATATAATGGTGAATGACAAGATAAATAGATTGATTTATGGCATGTTTGTTTCCATAAATGAAGATGCACCAATGGATGACAATTGTTATGATATTTATGTTGCACTTCTTATTAAAAGGCACAAAAATGCCTATACAAAGGATACACGACAAGTTTTTTATCTACTATTTTATTGTTGGTGAACTTAAAAGTAATGAACTATGTTCTAAACATGTGTCTCACATAGATCCTAAGATGTATAATATAATTCTTTATAAATGTATAAGTTTTTGTATATTTTCAACGACTATAATAAGGATGCAATATCCATTAATTTGTTTTTTCTTGTACATTTTGAGTTCACTTTCTCCTACCACCATCGAATACTTTACCTCACACATACCAAGGATTGTGTTACCTTATGTAAGATACATGACTGGAGTATTAATTAATTGATGCATATCCTACCAATTGTATTATATATTATCGAGACTATGCAAGAAAGGGATTCCCTAAATACATATTTAGTAGATATCAAGATAATATAGTGACAAATAAGGTTCCATGTAAGGATTTTCATCTTATCCCCATAATTCCATGTTTCCAACAATTGTTTAGGTGCAAAAACATAGCTCAAGTTATGGATTATCATGTATGGAAGAGAAGTTAAGGTGGTATTATGTGAGTGCATGTAGACGGTTTTGCATTTAGGAACATCAAGGAAATATGCCTCATTTTAAAAGAAAAACCTTGTAATGTTAGGCTTTCATTAGATCTTGATGATGACAATCCACTTAGAGAACTTAGAGCCACTTACTTAGTGTGTTGATTTTTGTTATGAACAATAACATAAATAACCATAAATACCCCTAACTCACCACAAATTACCCCTAATTGAATCCTAATTACCACTAATTACCTCTAATTAACCCTCAATTACCCCATATTAACCTTTAATTTCCCCTAATCACCCCATAATTGACCCCTAATTACTTGACCTAATTAAATCCTAATTACCCCTAAATAACAATAATTGACCACTAATTACCAGTAATTGACCCTAGTTACCACTAATGATCCCCTAATTAATTATTAATCACCCATAATAGACCCTTCTAATTAAACCTTAATTAGCCTATAATTACCACTAGTTTCCCCTAATTACCCCTAATTAGTCCTTTCATTACTACTAATTGACCCTCCCCTAATTAACCACCAATTACCTCAAATTCACCCTAATAGACCCCTAACTACCTCTAATTAACTACTAATTACGTGTAAAAAAATAAATTCCAAGGAAACTTCACAAGATCCCCCCCCCTCTTTATGAAATATCCTAATGGTGGGTGGCTCAATTACCAACCACAATAATAGCCAATAATCTAGCAAGACTCAACCTAGAGAGCTCACAATGAATTTTACCTTGAAATAATCCATTTGAACTGACTGAGATAACCCATCGAGCTATTACCCCTCATTGACCACTAGTTACCCTTCATTGGCCCATAATTACCACTAATTCCCCTAAATACCCCCTAGTTACCCATAAGTGACCACTAATTGTCTTTAATTAACCACTAATTAACCCTAATCGACCCTTAATCAACCTCTAACTATCACCAGTTAACCACAAATTGACCTATAATTACCTTTGATTAACCCTAATTACTCCTAATAAGCCCCAATGAACCATTAATTACCGCTAATTATCCACAATTGACCCCTAATTACCTCTAATTGACCACTATTTCACCCTAATTACCCCTACTTAACCCTTAATTACCACTAACTACCTTATAATTAACCCCAATTTACCCTTAATTACCCTTAATTGGCCCCTAATTACTAGGACTAACTAACCCCTAGTTATCTTAATTAACTGACCCTAATTTAGTCCCAATTAACCCTAATTGACCACTAATCACTGATAATTGGTCTCAAATTACCACTAATTAACCTCTTAATGCCCCTATTTAACCCCTAATTACACCAAATTAACTCGTAATTTACCACTGATTACCATAGATTAACCCTTTATTATCCCTAATTAACCATTAGTTTCACCTAATTAACCATTAGTTTCCCCTAATTTACCACTAATTACCCCTAATAGTAGAAATTTCAAAATTTACACAATTTGAAATTTCCACCTCAATTCTACGAGGCCATAGATCATACTTCCAAGAGTTCTTAGCCTTCGTGTTGAAACTTTCAACAACCCTACAAGAAACTTCAAATCTACCCAACACTACTTTTAGGCAGTCTCAAGATTGTAGATTGTAATCGTTGATATTATGGTAGCTGCGAGAGGTATTTACCTCCACGTGTAACCCTGATGAGAATATAATATTCCAGGAAACAAGAAGAATCCCTAAAGCATTAAACCTAACCCTAGAAGACAAGTCGGCTCAAGGAAATGATTAATATTAAGTATTTAGCATCCAGAATGAGAAGTCGGCCTAGACAACTCAGGAAAACAGTATAAATACAAGTAGACAGACCTCATTTTGTACCAGACAACTCAAAATTTCAGTTGGGAAGAGTTGCGCACTGCAGAAACTGGGCAAGTGCGCAAGTCTGGGGAGCAACTGCTACAATCTATATTCCTGGTATAGGCTCATAATTTCTATTGGTTATGGTTGGACTTTCTGATCAGTCTTGGTTATCTTTATGCATTAGCCGTGGTTGGCTATTGGTTTTCTTCTAGAATCATTCTCTGTCAAGGTTAAGGTGCTCAAGGGTGGCTTCAGCCTATGGTTGGGTGACAATATTGTTATATTGTCTATGGTTAAACGAGCACATCCATTACTTTCTAATAGGTTATGGGACCACACTATCTTCGGACTGTCTAACCGCTAGAAGATAGATTGGGAGGATTTGCTTAGTTACAGTTGCAGTTGCAGTTGCAACCAATTTTTGCTGCAACAAAAAAACCCTAACCCTCTTGTTGAGACACGTTAAGTGAAGAGATTGACCTAATTTCTAGATAGCCTAGTGCGCCCTAGCCTAGTGCACCTCCTAGTATTCTCAGCAAGCCAAAACATCAAGTTTGATTTTTTGGTCAAAGTCAAAGGTTGACCAAGTCAAAGAAGTTATGACTTACTCTATGAAGTCAGAAAACAAGTTATAAGGGGTTTCTAACTTCAGAGTATGGAACACAAGTATTGACCTCATCCTTGCCAAGAATAAAGCGTTGGATATCATGAAAGGAAAGATTGTGGAACCACAGTTCGAAGAAGGAAAAGAGAAGGAACCTCAGAACATTGCAGTTATGGAGAAGTTCAAAGACAATGACATCAATGCCATGAGTATCATAGTGGACTCTATAAAATACCACTTGATACCGTACATCTCCCATCTTGAATCATCTAAGAAGATGTATGATGCCCTAACAAACCTCTTCTCAGTCAGAAACATTGGACAAGTAATGAGTCTGAAGAATGAGCTCCATGACATGAAAATGAATGATGATGACAACATAACGTCATACTTTGTGAGAATGAGAATCTCCTAGTTAAGATATAAACTACAAGCTATTGAAGAGATCATTTCAAAGAAGGAACTGGTAAATATCGTACTCCCTGGTCTTTCCAAGACATGGGATGCATTTTCCACAAGCACGAACACAAGGAAGGAGTATCCCACATTTGAAGAACTTTGGACTTGTTGTGCATAAGAAGAATCAAGGATTAGTGCAAAAGAGAAACCCCAAAATAAATACGATGATCAAGCCTTCACAACAAGGTTCAAGAATTTCAGGAATAAAAAGAAGTTTGGCTCCAGGAAGAAACCAAATCAAGAGAAAGATATGTCAAAAATATAATGCTTCAATTGTCTAAAATATGGTCACTACAAGAATCATTGTCCCGAGTTAAAGAAAAGGAAGGAAACACACGAAGCATCAGTTGCCAAAGAAAGGGAACCCTCAAAGAAGGCCAAGCAGGACAAAACAAACTTCTTCTTCTAAGACAAGGTAACAATATTCTTCATAATTCTTGTACATACCATGTTTACATAGTTTATGTACATATCCTGGATATCTATTTCTTAGAAGATAAGATGTTCAAGAGAAACAATACCTATGGAAGAACAACAAGATAAGGATTGCTATCGCGATGACTACAAGTCAAGCAATACACATGAAAAGATGAAGTACATCGAAAACCCTTGGTAACAATTCATGTGGAAGCTATTAACATAAGTAACAACTGCAAGATAAGTCAAAATAGTCGAAATCAAAATCAAACTTGAAGAAACCTGGAAGAAGTAAATACAAAAAGAAGTCAACAATCAAGAGGAAATTAGAAAAAGACTTGTGACACTTTGCAGAAGGCAATAAGGATGCAAACATAAGCATGGACTCTCTTAGATGGAGTGAGCCTATTATATAATTCCAAAAGAAGAGCATGCATTCATGCATGAAGCAAGGATTAGGAGGGAGCTAATCCTAAATAATATGATCCATTGAGGATTATGAAGTATCTATCCATGTTCCCATCAATGGTAGCAACCATGAAAAGCATCACTTGTTCAATTTGACTTTAGAAGAAGTTTTCTTCGAAAAGAAGCCTTAAAGTATCCTTGGTTTTCCATCCACATCCATGATCCTATGATGAAAGGAAGAAGTCGGAATCTTCAGGGCATGGAATTTATAGAAAAATCCATGGACCCAAGAGCTAAAGAGAAACATGAAGATTCCAAGTGAGAAAGAAAAATCCAGAACAACCAATCATTATATCAAGAGTCACAAGACTACCAGCTTGGTCTGAACCCACTAGAAACAATCAAGCAGAAGAAATGGAAGTTGTGATGAAGAACAGTGTATGGAAGACTTATGAATGGAAGCATTGCGAGATCCATAACTAAAGGTTCTCCCAGATGGAGGGAGAAGACTATGATGATAGCTTGTTCCAGTAACCAGGCATACCTCTACCCGAGCCATTATATCTCCTGCATTATCCATGGGTTGGAGTTTACATCAGATGAATGCAAGGACTTTTCTCCTCAACAAAGTAATTGAACAAAGAAGCATATGTAGAGCAACATCAATATTTTGAGGTATACCAGAAAGAGACCCTTGTATGCAGGTGGAAGAAGATCTTGTATGGATTCAAACAACTTGGTGCAAAGCCTCTCATGCACAATAGAAGTGTGGTGAAAACTTTCTATGACAAATATTAGAATGGTTACTCAGAAGTTCAGGATGATGGATTGCTCATCCATGACACACTCTCATAATGAAAAAAGAAGTACCACTTGGATATGTTTCAGTTTGATCCTTTCCATGATGTCATGAGCTAGCAAGAAACAAAAGTGTTGAATCCAACCATGATATACTGTAATGATCAGAACTATATGAAGCCTTTAGAGAAAACCAATGTTCCAGATAGATCGATGTACATTAGCATTACATTCTCCGTGATGAAGTCCAAAAAAGAGAAGTGGTTCTCCAATATATATATCCACAGATGAGCATATAACAAATATTTTGGTAAAGCCTCTGTCCAAGATGAAAAAGTTTGTGTATTCAAGAAACAAGCTGGAGCTCGTGGAGACGACTTCCTTATTGAAAAGGGAAGAGATGACTCCCAGGTTGGGAGGGAGCACTGATGTGCTAATGATTTATGGACAACCATTTTTTAGTTTGAAAAATGGTCCAGGATGAGAAGTTCCTTTCCAGTTCGGAAAGTGGTTTGAGATTTCTGATGGACAAACATTTTCCAGTTCGAAAAATGGTCCAGACTGGACGGTCATTTTCGTAATGAAAATGGTTCGATAGATTGCTGATGTACCATAGACATCGATTCCCCTTGTGGCCAGTGTGGGGGAATGGTATAGGACAGTCTTTCTTATTGAGAATCACTCTCAGTAGTGGTCAAGTAGAATGGTCAGCCTCGTCGGGTAGTCATTCTTTCGAAGTTCACAGTTGTGAGTAGTTTCAAAGAATGGTTTGTTTTGGAGGTTGGTGCAGGACAACCATTTCCTTAGGAAATGGTCCAGAAAGTCATTCCTTAGGGCATACTCATTCTCTCCAGGTTGCACTTTGTTTAGTGCCGGAGGAATGGCCTAGTTAGGTGAATGGTCCAGGTTCAACAATCAGGGACATGCATTTCTTAGGGCAGACTCATTCTCTCCAGGTTGCACTTTGTTTAGTGCCGGAGGAATGGCCCAGATAGGTGAATGGTCTAGGCTCAAAAATCAAGATAGTTATTCTTCTATGGTTGAGAAGAATAGTCCAGATAGCTCATGGCTAATGTTTTACTTTCTGAGAATAGATGCTCCTCCAAATATCATAGATGTGAGTGGAAGAATGGCCCAGATGACTCAGTTTATATCATGATATTGTTTTTCTGTGCAGGTTGATATCAGATGATATGATTGCTATGGAGACTGTATGTCTCTGGATAGTAGATGTATGGTATTGTGGTGGATGTGTTCCACTGGGTGTGACTATGTGTCACTGATTAAGTAGCTGTGTGCTACTTGGTGTGGTAGTGTACCATTAGATTGTAGTTATGTACTACGATAGACACAATTGTGTTCTATTGAATGACATTGTTCTGATTTCCATGTAGACTATCAGTAGTGTTGAAAATGATTATCAGCTAGACGGATAGTCAATGTGCTTATGGACAGACATTCTCTAGGAAGAAAATGGTCCAGATAGAACAGATTACTGGTGGACAGGTATTCTCTTTGTGGAGAATGGTCCAGGTTGAAAGTTTGTTGACATGTCATGGACTAGTATTTTCCTAAGGCACAGATTGTGGTCCAATTAGGACAATGGTTCAAGACCGATATTTTCTAAGGCATACAGGTTGAGACAGATCTCTATAACTAGATTAGAAAATAGTCCTAGATTGACATTCCTATAGGAATGGTCTCTGTAGTCCATGGCGTAGCTTTTAACATCTGTTGGGATAGTCATTCTTCTAGGACGTATGTCCAGATTAGAAGAATGATCCTTGTATCACTCTATGGAGTGAGTGACTTATCCAAGATCATGCCTAACTACTCAGATAGAGTATGGCTTCGAGAGATGACGCAGTTGATGCTATCAGATGATAGTGATGATGGTGCTCATGATATAATCATGAGATAGTCTATACGACTATGATGATGCTACCGGTTGAATGGTATGTTTTTTCTCAAGACCATTGCCTTCAATACCTCCCTATCTAGGAGGGAGTGTTGATATTATGGTAGTTGCAGGAGGTATTTACCTCCATGTGTAACCCTGACGAGAATAGAATATTCCGGGAAGCAAGAAGAAACCCTAAAGCATTAAACCTAACCCTAGAAGACAAGTTGGCTCAAGGAAATGATTAATATTAAGTATTTAAGATCTAGAATGAGAAGTCGGCCTAGACAGCTTAGGAAAACAGTACAATGACAAGTAGCCAGACCTCATTTTGTACCAGAAAACTCGAAATTTCAGCTGGGAAGAGGTGCGCACTGCAGAAACTGGGCAAGTGCGCAAGTCTGGGGAGCAACTGCAGCCGACAACTGTTGCAATCTGTATTCCTGGTTTAGGCTCAGACTTTCTATTGGTTATGGTTGGACTTTCTGAGAAGTCTTGGTTATCTTTATGCATTAGTTGTGGTTGTCTATTGGTTTGCTTCCAGAATCATTCTCTGTCAACGTTAAGGTGCTCGGGGGTGGCTTCGGCCTATGGTTGGGTGACAATATTGTTATACTGTCTATGGTTAAACATGCACATCCATTACTTTCTAATAGTAATGTCCCTAGCCACCCAGGCTGGACCACACCACTCAATCTCAACAATTACTACTCTAATACCATTATGTAACATCCCCAACTTACTACTGAGCCACACTATTCCAATATCAAGTGCACATATTCTACTCTATAACATGGGTTTGTGTAGTAATGCTTAAAGTAATGCGCACGACGCCAAGTTGGTTCACACCACACATAATTTCCTCTTATGACACAACCTATAACAACAGAAGTAACACGATACAAATACTTTCACTAGCATGTTGTGCACCCAAACATTATTGTGCCCGTAAATCACTATGAACACACGATCACCACTGCACGTACAACTATTCTAGCATCACACACAAATTTTGTTCTCCTTGTGTGTACATACTGCTTCATGCGCACCACAAATCCAACCTCTTGCGTGCATGGGGTGTTCCCCGTGCCCACGACCATTCTATCCTCCCTTAAAGTCCCATGACTATTAATATATGTTAACTTAACAAGAAACAAAAATAGTAACAATCACACATAACATGTACGTCTACAATACTGAATATCAACACCACACTTACGTGTGCAAGAACTTCTAAACAAAATGACATAAACTACTTATATGCAACATCATAAAAGAAATAACCATAGCAAAAATAAGTAAATAGCACACAATAATTTAGACAAGCACATAAAGAACACTTATCTTTTATGAAAAGTGTTTAGACAAGCACATAATTTAGACAAGCACATAACCAACCGTGTGCAGGACTCAGAAGTTTCTCCCAGCCATAGACTCTATTGTTGATAATATTTCAGCAAGAAGTCACCCTTGAGCTAGGGCGTAAACTCCACTAGGGCAACATGATTCCTAATGCCAGGCTAAGGTATGATAACATCGGAATTTCTCAGTCCAAGGTACCCACTACTGCAACTAGTCTACAACCCCTCATTCCTTACATGCCTGTCCAACCCCAAGAAGTGTTCCCTTTCTCTGGTCAACAGTCCTTCGACTTCCCCACTTCCCTTCCAAGGCTTCAACAACAAGCCATACAATAAGTCTCAGAGAACTGCAACTAATTCCCAACGCACCAAGGAACAATTCCCAACAAAACTCTCACCTAGAGAGAATGCTCCACAAGACTGACAACCCACCTCTTCGACAACAAATCTCTCACCTGGAGAGAATGCTCATAGGCTTGGCAACCTGCCTCTTCGAATTTTTTTTTATCACCTATAGAGAATGCTCACGAGCCTGACAACCCACCTCTTCAACCACAATCAATTTTTCCCAAGCACAGGGTTAAACAATGACAGTCAATTACAACAAGAATCGATTCCTTCACATAGGAAAGTTGGTTTCTAGATGAAGGAATGAGTGCCTCCCCCAAATATACTAAGGCCAAAAATATATATTTCATGCATTAAACTAGACACTTGTCACCTTCAGAATTAGCTTTAGCCACTTGGTGACTTGTTCCCATCCCTTGGGAACTTAGGATAAATAATTATCCAAACATTACACTTTTCATAAATATTAATAAAATATTCCCTTGGGCTTAGGCCCCCTTGGCTTAGGCCCCCTTGGCTTAGCCCCTACTTTTCCCCTTTTCGGTGGAGTTTAGTCCCCCCATCTTTTTTTCCTTTGAATCCGTTTGCGCACAACGATGTTATTTTATTATTAATAACAATAATAATAATAATATATTTTTAAGGTCACGACCAAGCCACACCAAATTGGTGTATGAGACCCTCTTGTTTGTGGGACAAGGGACAAGAAAACTTAATTAATAATAATAATAATAATAATTAATAACTTGAGTGTGATTACATTTACAAGAAAATACACACTGGCCTATTTACTTCCCGACTCACCAACCTCATAACTACACAGGCTCTCCGACCTCAATTATATATATATATATATATATATATATATATATGTATATATATATATCATCCCCATGCACTTGCTCATGTGCACACAACACTATGGAATGTGCACACTCCTTTATTGGTGCACAATCCATATGCACTTACTCAAGTGCATGCAACACTATGGAATGTGCACACTCTTTTCTTTGACAACAAACCTCACACACTACTCAGGTGCACGAAAAACCACAATTTGGTGCCAACGACTCACCAACCTATATGTACATTTACATTTATACTTGGTGCACACCAACTCACCAACCTATATGTAAAATTACAATTGGGGTTCAGATCAGGGACATTAGATTCCCTTCCCCCTTATTTATGCACTTTCCTTAGTGCATTACATACACCTGTACATACAAAACTTCATTTTTTTTTTCAAAAAGATGAGGTTAATTTGCCCACATAGCATCCTCGCGCTCCCAAGTTGCATCCTCACAACCGTACTAGGTCCATTGTACGTTTACCAACTCCATGACTTGATTCCAGAGCTATTTGATTTTCTGATCCAATATGCAAACCGGTCACACTCGGAAATCACCTTTTGGATCCACCCGAATCACATTCCAATCAATAATATGATTAGCATCAAGTACATACTTCTTAAGAAATGATACATGGAAAACATTATGAATACACAAGGATGCAGGCAATGTAAGCATATATGCGATATGACAAATCCTCTCTAGGATTTCAAATGGTTCACAATAGCGTGCTACCAACTTGGAACAATTTCCCAACTTCAGGGAACTGTGCCTTGATTTTACTTTCAAAAACATGTGGTCACCCACTTTAAACTCCCCGTGGGTTCTTCCTTTATTTGAACAAATTTTCTGATTGTCTTGGGAAACCTTTAAATTCTTCCTCATCTTCACCACCTGCTCTTGCATTTTCTGGAGGAGATCTGGCCCAACCACTGTGCGGTCTACTAGGTTATCCCAACTCACTGGCGTGTTTCACTTTCTGCCATAAAGTACCTCAAATGGGATTATCTTTAAAGATGCTTGATACCTGTTGTTGTAAGCAAATTCTACCAAATGAAGATAGTCTTCCCATTTTGATGATTTATCCATCACATACATCTTGAGCATATCTTCAATCACTCGATTTACCCTCTGTGTCTATCCATCTGACTTAGGGTGATATGTTGTGCTAAAGTTCATATTTGTCTCAAATCCTTTGAATAGCCCTTTCCAAAAGTTCGACATGAACTTGGAATCTTTGTCAGACACAATTATCTTGGGTACACCATGCAACTTAGCAATTTCTCGCATGTATATTTTAGCAATGTTGGTTTCCTTGTGCATCGAATTCACTAGAATAAAATGGGCAACTTTAGTAAGCTTGTCTACCACTACTGTAATATAATCATGTTGCTTAACAGTCCTAGGCAACTTGGTAATGAAATCCTGGTTACAACTTCCCATTTCCACTCAGGGATGGGTAAAGGTTGTAGCAAACTTGTTGGATGTCTGTGCTCAACCTTGACCTTTTGACATTCAAGGCATATAACAATAAAATCAACAACCTTCTTTTTCATGCCTAGCCATTAATATTTCTTTTTGACCGTTGCTATTGTCTTCTGGTAGTTCGGATGTCGAACATAAGGAACCTTATGCATCTTTGAAAACAAAATATTTTTAAACTCTTGAACATTCGACACAAACTCTACGCCTATACATGAGGATTCCATCCTCTTTTAGCTCATAAACTTCCAGTTTCTGTTGCGACATACCTTGCTGTAAATTTGTCTTTATGTACACAAAACATTGAATTGAGTTGGAAAATTCTAAAATTTTGTCACTCAAATCTGATTTGTACATGCTAATGGTTGTAGCATGCATTTCATGCATCCTCCCACTGAGTGCGTCGACCACTTTATTCTCTTTTCCTTTGATATGCTTTATGCCAAATTCATACTCACTGACGAATTCTGACCACCTGCTTTGTTTGGCATTTAAACTTGGTTGTCCAAAAACATATTTCAGACCACTATGGTCTGTTCTCAGCCCAAATATTTTACCCATGAGATAGTGCCACCACATCTTCAAGGCATGTACTATAGCTTCCAATTCAAGGTCATGAGTAGCATAAATCCTTTCATGTTCTTTTAGCTTTCTCGATTCATAACATATCACATGTCCATTCTGAATAAGGACTCCACCAAGCCCTTCCTTGTAGGCATCCATGCATACAATGAAGTCTTCATCTAGATCAACAATCCTTAGTATTGGTGCATTTGTCAATAAACTCTTCGAGTGTTGAAAAATTCTTACACAATAGGATGTCCACTCAAATTGCACACCTTTCTTTTGCAAGGATGTAATTGGGTGCACAATTTTTGAGAATCCTTCAATAAACCTTCTGTAATAACCTGCAAGTCCCATGAAGGACCCCGCGCCTGCAACATTTCTTGATGTTGGCCATTCTTCAATGACCTTTATCTTTTCTGGATCCATAACTATTACTTCATTGGAAATGATTGACCCAAATAATGAATCTATCGTTAGTAAAATGATCACTTGCTCAATTTTGCATACAATTGATGCTCCCTTAATGCTTGTAGCACCATTCTCAAGTGTTGTTCGTGCTCTTCTTCAGACTTAGAGTAAATAAGTATGTCATCCAGAAAAACAATGAAAAAATTATCTAAGTAATTTCTGAAAACTCCATTCATCAAACACATGAAGGTAGCTGGTGCATTTGACAATCCGAAAGGCACCATAATGAACTCATAATGTCCATACCTCATCTTGAAGGTAATATTTCTGATGTCTTCTTCTTTAATTCTCACTTGGTGATATCCAGATTTGAAATCAATCTTTGAAAATATTCTAATGCCCCTCAGCTAATCAAACAGATCATCTATCCTTGGCAAATTAAACATTTTCTTTACTGTTACTTTGTTCAACTACCTGAAGTCGATACAAAGACTCAACATACCATCCTTATTTTTCACTAACAATACTGGGGCACCCTAAGGTGACACACTTGGTATTATATACCCCTTCTTCAGAAGCTCTTCAAGTTGCATATGCAATTCCTTCAACGCTGGCATACTCATCCTATAAGGAGTCTTGGATATAGGAGTTGTTCTTGGCATCTGATTTATAGAGAAATCAATATCTCTTTTCAGTTGCAACCCCGATATCTATTTAAATACATCTTCAAATTCTTTCAGTACTGGACAATCTTCAACACTTGACACTTTATCCTTAGGTTCCTTCTCCATGTGCACTACAAATACTTGACATCCTTTCATGTAGCTTTTCTTCAATTTCAAGGTTGAAACTTCTATGATAATTACAACTCTTTGAATTCCTTGAACTGTTCTTAAGTTTCCTTCCTCATCCAAGCAAGTAAATGCCTTATTATAACAATCTAGAACAATATGATGCTGGTCCAACTAATCCATACCAACGAGGAAATCATACGAGCCCAAAGGTATGATATTCAAATCAACTTTTGTGCACAGTCCATTCATATCCATTGGACATGCCTTAACCATCTCATTAATTTTCCTTTTTTCCCCTGTAGCTAACTGCACCAACCAAGGTTTTCCAAGCTTGCTTCTTGGGAATTGGAATCTTTCTACCATCTTAGGATCTAGATAAATATGACTAGCTCCTGAATCAATTAAAATAACAATGGGTTGGTCATTTATCTTACCTTCCACTTCAATCATGTGCGACTGAAACTCAACTTGCTTGTTATCCAGGGCTACGTAAATCCTGGGTACATTTCTGCCCATGTCTTCAATTGTCGCATCTTGTTGTATGCTGTGCATAGTCCTCTCTTTTTAACCTCTTTGAGGGAAATATCTAAACATATGGTTTCCGTTGCAAACCCAACACTTCATTGGTTACTGCCTTGGCCTGGTTTTAATTGCCTCTGTAATACCCCTAGGCTGAACCCCAATTGTACATGTAAATGCAAATGTACTTAAGTTGGTGAGCTGTTTGATATCATTTTGCATGCACCTTTCATGGTATAGTGCGCACATGTATTGTGCACTAAAATGATGAAGTGTGCACATTCCAGGATACTTCGTGCATAAAACTTAAGTGCACACGATTTTGAGGCCAGGGAGCCTTTGTGTATGTGTTGTGTTTTATAGGATGGTGAGTCAATTATTATAAGCTAGGAGGATTATGTGTTGAATTAGGCCAATAGATGCTAAAGGCCAGTGAGCCTATTTTTGTATATGTCTTATCATTAATATAATACATCGCTGCGTGTAGACCGACCACGATAAAAGAGTATGGGCGATTAAACTCCACTAGTTAGGGAAATGGGTCTAAAAGTTAAGGATAAGGGGATAAGTTAGGGAGCTTAAGCCAAAAAGGAATATTATATTAATATTCATTAAAGTATAAAGTATGGATAATTATTTTATCCTAAGTTCTAAGGATGGGGACAAGTGGGCCAAAGTGGTTCTCAACATGACAAGTGTCAAGTTGGGAACATGCATACATATAGTTTGGACTTAGTTCATTTTCTCATTCATTCCATCATCATTCACCCACTCATTCAATTGTAATCCATACCTTCTTGTACCTGTATCCATACCCATATATGTATCGTACATGGTTAGCTTAGGAGATGAACTGAAGAGGCGGGTTGTCAGGACCGTGAGAAATTCTCTCGAGGTGAGAGAATTGTTGGGAATTGAATTCCTGAAGATGCCAAACTACAACTACAGGGCTCTGAGACTTCCTGTCCGACCTGTTGTGAAGCCCGGAAAGGAAGTGGGGCAGCCGAAGGACTGTTGAGCATAGAAGGGGCACACTTCATGGGGTGGGACATGCATGTGGGGAATGAGGGACTGTAGGCTGTTAGTTTGAGTTGGCACCTGTGATGGAGTCTTTCCTGTTGTCTGAGATACATCAACTTGGTTAGGAATCCCTTTACCCGGGTGGAGTTTAGTCCCAGCTTAGGGGTGACCCACTGTTGAGAGTGATGAGAAGTGTGGTATAAAACTGGGAGGTTCATGAAAGGTCTGCACATAGTTGGTGATATTATTACCAATATAAGTTTTAATTGTGTGTTAAATTACATGCTCAATTATTATTTATGTGTTTATTTTTATGGGTTTTTCCTGTGTGTGCTACATGTGTATTTTTATTATTGTTCTGTATGAATCTGTGCATTTGCAGAATGCATTTGTCTGTTTTAAGTTATATATATAAATTTCCACAAGATTTTCTCTGTGTATATGTTTTAATTTGTATATAGTTCGAAATTTTTTACGTGGCATAGCCCAGTTGGATGTTAGGGATGTTACAACCTCAGTCATTCTAGGCTCCTTGGAAGTTGGCTGTCCTTGCGTAGTATTCCTAAAAAATGGTAGCTTAGTCCCCTTCTTCCTCTGATCCATCTTGATTTTCATCTTTTCTTCCCAAGCCTTTTGGAAAATTGGTCTTCCCCTTTGTTGATCATAAAGGCATTTAGCATGCCTTATGGTTTCCTCCAATTTCTTGGGATCATCATATTGTATATTTTCAATGATAAATGAGGGAAACCCACTCAGGTACCTTTGAATTTTAACTTTCTCAGCCTTGATGAATGCGACATATTTAAGAAATTCTAAGAATCTTCTTTCATACTCGTCTATTGTCATATTCCCAAGCTTGAGTTCAAATAAATCCTTCATTTTCTTTTCATAGTATCGCTTGGTTAAGTACTTCCTTTCAAAATATCTCTGAAACTCCCTCCAAGTAACTTTGTTTTCATCAATGTGTTTCACTTGTATGAACTGATCCCACCACATTGATGCCTTTCCTTTTAGTTGATAGATGACAATTCTCCCTTCTGCCTGCGCATAGTAATTATGTAGCTGGAAGTACTTCCTCATACCCCAAAACCAAGTCTCTGGATCTTCATCCTTCTTGTGCTCACTATCAAAGGTAGGAGGCTTGGTCTTATTCATTTCTCCTTGTATCTTGTCCACTCCAGTCCTTCTCTTATGCTTTCTGTTAGGAGATGAACTTTAGCTGATGAATGCTTTCGTGCATGAATGCTTTGTTAAGTGGTGATATTTCCTATAAATAATTCTTTCTTCTCTTCTTTCATCACGTGACCTGTAACTCCTTGACTTGCTTGACTCAATATTCTTATCCATTTTCTTTTCTATTCTGTCCAAGATTTGCATCAGCTTGATATTGAAGCCATCTTGTTGCTCCTTAGCTTTTATAAGCCTTCAATTATCAACCTTACAACTTTGGACATATTTTTTCAGTCCTTTTATGGTTTCTACCAAGTTTATGTGTGTTGATATTTTGATGTAACTACGGAAGATATTCTTTTGTATTTGTATTGGTCAATCCTCGAGAAGGTTATTGTAATCTTATTGTATAAATCGACTCAAAATACATTATTATTTTATTGTTATCCTTATTGTAAAATTCAAAACATCCCCTCTTAGGGTTGTGTCTTTTCGGGAGTCAATTATGTGTATAAATATAGGCCGAGTTCCTCTCATTTGTACACACAAAAAAATTGCCTTCTATTGTGTATTTGGAGCATAGCAAGGAAGGTCTAGCGCAGGAGGTCTTGGTTTCTTGGTCTTTGGTATATTGGTATTGGTCTATTTGTGGAGAGCTATAACGTGACATTTTACTAGTTGAAGGAATATATACTGAATAATTGGTTGTTGGGTTTTCTCCCCCACGAGGGTTTCCCAGGATATATCTTGTGTTCAATGATTGTTTATCTTTCAGTGATCCTATTACATGCAATTGTTAATGAATGTTAAAATAAGATAACTGCAACTTTTAAAATTTTAACATGGTATCAGAGCGGGCTTGAATATAAGACAATTCACAGATCTAGAAGACAAAAGAAGCAGTTTTTATTGATAGGAGTGGTTTCCGGACAAGACAAGACCATCAACAAGTGTGCCCTAGTGGATCACATCTTTTCCCTGGATCAGATCTTCAAAATCCATAATTTGTGATTTACAGGCAGGATGACTACCTAAACCAAGATTGATGAGAAGTTGGAGGGAGATGACAAATTTAGAGCCTGGAGGTATAGAGTATCCCTCCTCCTAGAAGAACATGATCTAGAGAAGTTCACTAAAGAAGAGGTTTCAGAACTAGAGGGAGATGAGGCTAAAGAAAAGCACAAGAAGGATATGGTCAAAGAAAAGAGGATTATTGCAGACTCCATTAAGGACCATCTTATTAATCACATATATTCATTATCCACTCCAAAAGAAATGATGGATGGCTTAACCTGATTGTTTGAAGGAAACAACATCAACCGAATAATGACCTTGAAAACTCATTTAAAGAACACGAGGATGCATAATTTAAAATCCATCCACTCTTACTTCTCAAGAGTGAACCAAATCAAGGAGAAGATAGAAGCAATTGGTGATACAGTGAATGGAGAAGAAATGGTGATGACCACCTCGAAAGGCCTTCCAAGGTCATGGGATGCATTTATTCAAGGGATATGCTCAAGAAGGAAGCTACCCAAGTTCAGTAGGATATGTGAAGATTTAAACCAAGAAGAAGCAAGGACAACAACAAGAGAAGAGAAGATGACAAATGATGATCAAACCCTAGCCCCCCACACCAGGAAAGGAAAGAGCAAGAAATAACCCTCCTCACACAAGAATTTTTATAAGGGATGAAGAAAAACCCAAATATTAGATGTTTTTGTTGTCAGAAAATGGGACACATTGATAAGAATTGTTCCCTCATTCAGAGACCAAGGGAAAAGAAAGGAGGTAAAAGGCATCATGTTCATATAGATGAAGATGATGAGCCACCCAAGAAGGTTTCAAAGGAAGATGAATCAAGTGATGAGGAGTATGTTCTTATCTCATCCCTTACAGGAACTGTCACTCATGGAAGTGATATTTGGCTGGTGGATAGTGGTGCTTCCAAGCACATGACAGGTTATAAAGACTCCTTGTCTAACCTTACTCATAAGGATTCACCGCATAAGGTGAAATTGGGATATGACTATCAGTATCTGATCAAAGGAGTAGGAGAAGCCTCCTACCAGTTAGACGAGGGAAAGCCAATGAAGATGAAGGAAGTTCTCTATGTTCCTGGATTGAATAAGAACCTTCTCTCGATTTCAACATTGGATGAGAAGGGTTACAAAGTTTCATTTGTTGATGGACAATTTCTTATGTGGCCTAGAGGGAATAATTTTGATGATGTTGTGGTGATTGGAGTTCAAGAGGGAGGACTCTACAAATTGAAAGGGTGATCAGATTCAACATTAATTCAAGAAACTGTGAATGCCAATGAACTATGGCATAGGATATTTTCTCACCTACATTCCAAGGCCCTATCGAGTGTGAGAAAGATGGTGACATGACTACTAGAGATCCAGGAAAAACCATATGGCATGTGAAAAGGTTGCGCACAAGGAAAGAATGTGAAACACTCCTTTCCCAACAATGATAGCAGAGCCAAAAGAGTATTGGACACTGTGAACTTGGATGTGTGTGGAATGATGTCAGAAACTTCACTAATCGAAGTGGAAGATAAAGACCTTGCGATTAAATAATGGAGGAGAATTTACTTCAGAGGAATTCAAAGAATATTGCAAGGAAGCTAGGATTAAGAGGGAGATTTATAATCCCTACAATCCTCAACAGAATGGAGTAGCAGAAAGGAAGAATAAGATGATCATGGAAGTAGTGAAGGCTATGATCCATGATCAAGATCTACCTATGCATATGTGGGAAGAAGGAACAAATATTGCAGTGTACGTGCAGAACAAAAGTCCCACAAAGTACTTGAAAACAAGACACCAGAGGAGATGTTTTCAAGAGAGAAGCCAAAATTCATCCATATAAGGATATTTGGCTGCCCCGTATTTGTGCATGTCCCCAAGGAAAAGAGGACAAAATTGGATCCATCCAGAAAGAATGACATATTTTTTGGTTATAGTGACAGATTGAAGGCATACATGATATATATTCCCAGTCACCAAAAAGTTGATATTAGCCGAGATTTCACCTTCGATGAGAGTGAAACTTTCAACAAATCAAAACATGACTGTGAAAAAGAGGTTCGTGAGGAGGAGACTGAAGTTACTAGAGTTCTAGAGGCAACAACCGTTGAACTAGAGGAAGTCATTCATGAGGATAATGACATGGCATAACCTCAGAGGCTAGCAGAGATGCCTTCTCGCAAGAGAATACCAGCTTGGGTAGAGGATCTCATCAGAGATGAAGAAAGCTATGGTGCCCTAGAAAAATATCTCATGGAAAGTAAGAAGCCGAAACTGTATTCCAACTATGTGGCATGTTTGTGTGATATCCTGGATGCAGAACCGTCCAGTTATGAAGAGGTTGCATAAAATAGGGTATGGAAGGATGGGGGAGGAATATCAGTCCACAATAAAGAATGATGTCTGGAATGTGGTCCCCAGACCGAAGGAGAAATCAATAGTAAGTTCAAAATGGATCTACAAGATAAAACATGCAGATGATGGTGGTGTTGAAAAGTATAAGGATATATTTGTGGCTCGAGGATTCTCTCATAAGGAGGGCATTGACTACGAGGAGACATTTTTTCCCATGGTGATATATACCTTGACGAGGACTATAATTTCATTGGCCACAATAATGAAATAGAAGGCACATCAGATGGATGTGAAGACAACCTTATCGAATGGTGAAATAAAAGAGGAAGTATATGTGGAGCAACCACAAGGGTTCGAGGTACATGACAGGGAGACACATGTGTGCATATTGAAGAAGGATTTATATGGATTAAAGAAGGCACCCAGAGCATGGTATGGAAGTATCAACAATTTTCTGACGAGCTTAGGATTTACAAAGAGCAATGTAGATCCTAACCTTTACTTTAAGGTTGTAGATGATGGTTCGGTAATACTACTGCTGTATGTGGATGACCTGTTTCTAACATGTGTGGAAAATATCATCTTAGAGTGTAAGAGAAAAATGGCTGTTGAGTTTGAGATGAAATATCTTGGGATGATGCATTAATTTTTGGGTCTCGAGGTATGGTAGAGACATGATGAGATCTTTCTGAATCAAGGTAAGTATGTAGTGGAAATATTGAAGAGGTTTGGGATGTTGGATTGCAAGGCAATGGCTACACCTATGGTATCAAATATGAAGTTGCTGCATGATACGACTTTAAAGACTATGGATGTTACTTTATATAGGAAGATGGTGAGTTTTTTGATGTACTTGATGAACATGAGACCGGATATATGTTTTGCTATGAACACCCTGAGTCAATATATGGAGCAGCCCAAGCAGGTTCATTTGGTCATAAAAAAACATGTGATGAAGTACCTCAAGGGCACATTGGATTATGGTCTCAAGTATGTGACAAACCATGAGTTTAGGTTATATGGATATTCAAATTCAGATTGGGTCGGCAGTATTCCTGATCGGAATATTACTTCAACATATTGCTTCAGTCTAGGCTCCAATATGGTTTTTTGGAGCAACAGGAAGCAATCATGTGTAGCACTCAGTACGACTGAGGCTGAATGTGTGGCATCATTAAAGAAGCACCGTGGATTCAGAAGCTGTTGTCTGGGTTATTTGGTCTCAAACTGGAGGCGACCTGCATTTCTTGTGACTACTAGAGTTGCATGAAGTTGTCATAGAATCCGATGTTCCATGACAGGTCAAAGCATATGGAGATCAAATATCACTATATCAGAGATATGGTGTGGAGGGAAACAATGAGGCTCCAATACGTGACTACCGAGGAGGTTGCATATGTGTTGACCAAGCCATTCTTGGGGACGAAGTTTGAGCACTTTAGGGACAAGCTTGGCATGGTCCCTATTCAGAGGGAGTGACGAGGTACATATGCATTGTGGGGTAGTGGATGTACTGGGGACATATTGTAGCTATTTGAGAGCTACCCAGAGGCCTTGGATGCATTGGCTGTGAAGTCACAGGGGTGCACATGATGAGGTACATATGCATTACGGGGTAGTGGATGTCATGGTGACATATTGAAACTATTTGAGAGCTACCCACAGACCTTGGATGCATTGGATGTGAAGTCATGTTGTATTATGGATATCTGATGATGTATAGATTCATATGTTCAATAGTCAATGACCATGAGCTCGTGTGGCAATAAAAAATACCTTCCTAGTTAAGAGGGAGTGTTGATATTTTGATGTAACTACGAAATATATTCTTTTGTATTTGTATTGGTCAAACCTCGAGAAGGTTATTGTAATATTATTGTATAAATCGACTCAAAAGAAATTATTCTTTTATTGTTATCCTTATTGTAAAATTCCAAATAACCCCTCTTAGGGTTGCATCTTTTCGAGAGTCAATTATGTGTATAAATAGAGGTTGTCTTCCTCTCATTTGTACACACACCAAACTTGCCTTCTATTATGTATTTGGAGAATAACAAGGAAGGTCTAGCGCAAGAGGTCTTGGTTTCTTGGTATTGGTCTATTTGTGGAGAGCTATAACGTGACATTATACTGGTTGAAGAAATCTATACTGAAGAATTGGTTGCTGGGTTTTCTCCCCCATGAGGGTTTCCCAGGATATATCTTGTGTTCTGTGATTATTTGTCTTTCATTGATCCTATTACATGCAATTGTTAATGAATGTTAAAAGAAGATAACTATAACTTTTAAAATTTAAACAATGTTCTCCTCCTTGGATTCTGTATCATCATTACCCAAACCGACATACAAATCCCCAAATTCATCATCATGGATGTGAGTTCTTTGAGAATCATCCATTCTTTTTGACTTTCTGCGATGATTCATTCCTACTATAATCGCTGACAATTCTACAAAATGTGCAAGCAATAAAATTTATTAGATGATTTCATGCGTCAACTACATGAAAAATTTGCACCATTTTGTCAGAATCCTTTCTTTGGATTCCTTGGATGATTTTAACATCATAAATTCGAGTGCGCAAAACTATGCATCATTATCCTGCGTGCATCACATCTCTGTGTTGTGCACTAGTATTTTTCTATGTACAATAAACTATGTACTGTGCGACACCAATACTTTTCTCGCACGACAATTTCATGTTGATTTCTCTGGTCCCATACAAGTCCAGTGTTGAACCAATCACTTTGATAGAAAAATGTAACGTCCCCAACCACCGAGGCTGGACCATGCCAATCAATCTCAACAATTACTACTCTGATACCATTTTGTAACGTCCCCAGCTTACTGTTGAGCCACACTATTCCAATATAAAGTGCACAGATTCTACTCTATAACATGGGTCTGCATAGTAATGCTTAAAGTAACATGTACAACCCCAAGTTGGGTCACACCACACATAATTTCCTCTTCTAATACAACCTATAATAGCGGAAGTAACACAATAAAACTGCGCACACTAGCATGTTGTGCACCCAAACATTATTATGCACGTAAATCACTATGAACACACTATAACTACTGTAAATTACACGAGATTTATCGTGGAAAATCCTTGCTGGAAAAACCAACCAACAATAGATCTATTATTTCCCTTGGCCAAAATTGACCAAGCTAGACAACCTCCTAGCCCCAACCAAGTGAGCCTTCACTGCTCAAATATTGACACATTACAATGGAGTATCACCAACCTTTTATAGTCTTTCATTACATGTAATCCATAGGCTCAATACCACAGGTCACTAATACCATGTGCCCGAAACCACCACTGTTGACCTAACAAATTTGACTCTTTCACTAAGTCAATTGTATCCTAACATTCCCCCTTTTAAACTTGACTTGGGGTTTCCCATGACCAAATTTGGCCAAACCTCCCTCAAAGTCAGGGTACTTGGGAATCCCTAATCCTCCCCCATACACCTAGGATTACGTCTAGAATTTATCGGTGAAATTTCAAACCCAAGGTACGTGTGCCTAACCAGGTCTTATAGTTGTATGCCCATTTACATTCAACCCCATCAACTTATTTTATTTTATTTTTTTCATTGTTGTTATCCTGACACTTATGCCACCATCCTCTTGCCTTGCCATTCCTCCTTCTCTTGATGGTCGATTCTTGGTATATCTGCAACTAGAAAACAAATCCAACCACACTTGACATATGCATCCATCATATCCAAGCATCCAAGCCATATATCCTTTTCACACTTGGAGCCAAACTAACCAAGTGATCCTTCACTGCTCACCTTTAGGTCCTCTGCATGCACATGCACCTAGCTCCCATGGCTTCACCATTCACACACATCTCATCCTCTACTCTTTAATTCTACCATGGCCTTCAATATCTCGTAGGAATTTAAACCCTAGCTCTGTACTTGAGTAGTCATGTCTTTCTTTTCATCATTGTCAACCATCACTCTGATACCAATTGCCGGGAAATAAAAATGTGAGAGAGATAAAACTAACAATAACATATCAACATGCACACATAAATCACACTATATTTATCCTAGAAAACCCTTGTAGGAAAAACCAACGAAGAATATATCTATTATTTCCCTTGGCCAAACCTGACCAAGCCAACCAACCTTCTGGCCCCGTCCAAGTGAGCCTTCACCTCTCAACTATTGACACATTTCAATGGAGTATCACCAGTGTTTTATAGGATTTCATTACATGTAATCCATGCACTCAATACCACGGGTCACCAATACCATGTGCCTGAAACCACTACTATTGACCTAACAACTTTGACTCTTTCACTAAGTCAAGTTTATCCTAAAAACACCAAACCTCCAAGTTCCTAATGTCCTCCAATGTGGTTACTCCACATGTGCCAAATGCCCATCCTCCTCAACAAGTGTTCCCTTGTATAAGATGTCATATATGCCACTTGATCCAAATTCCACATCAAAAAGTGAGCCTCCCTTGCACTAATCTCAAGGGACACATACATACAATCTAAGTTCTCGAAATGTAAGTAAAAAATTAGAAAAAGGGGGCTAGGAGACCAAAAAACCTTCACATCCCATGAAGCGCTCTCCTAGCTAGGTGAAAACACTTTTGGAGAAACCAAAAGATAACACTAATCACCATTAATTTAACCCAAGGGTTAGCTTGATTGGGATATAATATTGTTTTAAAGTTCATAGATGTCTTAGGATAAAATCCTATTAAGTTCCTTCAGGTTACTTGTGAAAGGAATAGGGTTAGGTCAAGTAAACTGGCTCTCACAGACATTTGGAAAGGTTATAGCATATACTATCTAGGGACTCATGCATGTCTAAACCCACTATCCATGGGTGAAAATGACTCTTATATTTTAATCCTATTGTGTTAGCTTAACCGATTGTTGTCAATGTTGCTTAGCATTTGGATAGTTTTATGACAAAAGGTGCCCAATTTGAATCCCTTGGGTGAGGCATACTTCCCTATGCTAATAGGCTTGCTAGGGATGTCATCCATGAATGTGAGGAAACATTCCTTGGGTTTTCCTGCAAGGTTTTCATTGGAAAAAAATACTACTAATTAACCATTAATTATCAATAATTTACCATAATTATTATGTTCCTTAATAGATATGAATATTATTCACAAACATACAACCAATAAATTATTGAAATTCCCTTTTACTTCATTAAATCATAAAGACCTTAAGGTAGGGAAATACCATACAATAATCCTTTTATGGAAGGATAAACTCGTGTTCACTTGCCTCCTTGAGGTGGAAACCTCTTAATAAGTAATTCTCCATTCAATAAAAATCTTTGATATTCTATGAGGACTCCATCCTTATTTATAGTTATCTAAAAAACCCTAACCCTAACCACTATTGGCCTCTACATTTATTTTTTGTCAGATAAAATTTTTATTACCTCCTTAACTGAATCATTACATCTACCAAGGCACCTGGTGACTGGCCTACCATTAACAGAAACCAGAGCTAGCACCAGGGTCCATTGAAATTTTCCAAAACTACTTTAAAAGCCATTAATAAAATGATAAAAAGTATGTAGAACTTAAAAAAGTTGTCTGAGTTTCTACGGAGGCTAAAGCCTATCAAAACTAAACTTCCACTATATAAAAAATCCATACATATAGAGTCAAGGGAATTTCCTAGAAAACTAAATAGCATCAGTACCAGAAGCAAGAGACCTCCACTCTAGAGCGAAGGCATAAGGTTGGCGGTAAAATGGACATATAGAACGCATAGGCTCACTTGAGAATGAGTCAAACAAAGAATCCATCGTGTGATTTATAATGTCTTGGAGAAATTGTTGATTTGAGACCGCCTAACACAATTCAAAGAGAAGTCAGAGCTATTCCTCTGTCAGAAGACGCGGTGAGATATCACCCATGCCAAAGGGAATTGAACTTGGAGAGGCATGAGAAATTGCTTGAACCAAAGATGGGTTT
>ML841920.1:0-32974 GCA_009831015.1 Picea engelmannii
GCACTGGTATTGGCATAGTGCTCACACAATATGGTCGACCTCTGGCCTTTACTAGCTAGGAATTGAGTGGCCATAATTTGGTCAGATCTATGTATGAAAAATAAATGATGTCCATTCTCCATGTGGTGCACACGTGGCAGCCATATCTTTTGGGACACCGTTTTCAAATCAAAACATATCACCATAGTATGAAGTATTTTTTAGAGCAATGGTTATCATCCCTAGAACAGAACAAGTGGCTGACAAAAATGTTGGGTTGTGATTATGAAATCATATATAAAAAATAAAGTGTCTACATGTATCTTATCAATAATCTCACTAAGGTGTCTACTCTTATCAATCATCTCACTCTATGAGCAATATCTGGTCGAGTGCAGACCATCACAGACATCAAAATACCAACAAAACTAGCATAAGGAACACGTGCTATGTCCTCCATGCATTTTACTAACTACTTCTAACTATTGATGCCATGCACAACCTATTGATATTCAAGCAGCAACTATCTAGAAGATTACACTCATATTTATCTACATAAACTCATTTGTTCTCAATATAAAACATATAAAAACCATGTCTTCGAAAGTATTTTAAGTTTAGAAATTGTATAGTACAAGAAAAAATGTGTTCAAAGTTTTTTTCTTTTATAATGTATTGTTTAGGAAAACTCACAGTATACTTTCTCTTATTTCGGATGATTTACAAAGACATAAAAATTATCATAAAGTGGAATTTGAACTCATAATTTTCCACTTATTACATTAAATTCACAAAAAACATTTTTATTAAAATTCTAAATCATTTTTACATGTATTTACTTTCATATCAATTAAACCTATAAATTAAGTTATAAGTGTAAATACCTCTTATATCTATAGATAGAGATCAATCTGCATGAATATTATATTAAAAGGGAGATATGCCAAATTTTGTTAGTACTCCTCGTCATTCAAAATAATTTTGCATTAAAATGTGTTCCCTGATCATGCAACGTTGTCTAGCATTGCAAAGGCATTGGTGAGCGGTCTATCTACCGTTGATAGTGCGTGGTTCTACACATCTTGGTAGGTGAAGGATTAAATTATGTATCAAGTCGATTACTAACCTTCAAAGAGGGTAGGCGTCTGGGAGAGTTAGTATGGATTGAACTCAAAATCCTTTGCATTCTTATTGGTTTCAATGAAGGTTGTCATCTTTGCTTGGGGATATTGTTGTTGGGTGTTTCAACCTTTCAGATAATAGTGAAGAATGCTCTCTCTTTTCTTAGAATTCAATTGAAGAAAATGTAACACTATTTATACATAGGAAAAGATGGGAATAATTAAGATGTTTAGGTTCTATTCTTTAAGCAATTAATGGACATGAAAACAATCTTGGGAAGATGAAGATGTTTTCTACTTCATTGTTGGTCTTATTGACTGTACTCCATTTTTTGGATGGCTCATCTATATAAGTTTCAGTTTACCCTGAAAGTTGTATGCATTTATTTTTTCACGTCAACTACATTTTATTTTTTGTGAAGATGTAGATAATGCAACAATACAAATGTCTCTCAAAATATAGAACAATAAGTTAACAAATTTGTCTACATTGAATGTACGCCAATTATCTCTCTCTCTCTCCCTCTCTCTAGCCTTATCCTGAAGTTTATATGAAGTTTATAAGAGGTGTGGAAATTCAAATCTTACAGTTTGGAATCATAGGCTATAAGTTCAATGACTTTCTAACAACCTTACTTAATTCTTTAATTGGAGTTGGTTTACGAAACATTCTTTTGTTTTGTTTACAAGCTTTGAATGCAATATTTTTCTGTTGGAAAGCATAGCAAAACGTTATTCAATAACCTTGTATCCTTATTGAAATAAAATCCTATGAAGTAAATGCATACATTGTAAGTTATTCCTCTTACTTTATCATATTGTTGTTGGGTGTTTCAACATTTAAGCTAATAGTTAAGAATGCTCTGTCTTTATTTGGAATTCAATTGAAGAAAATGTAACACTATTTAGACATAGGTAAAGATGTGAATAACTAAGATGTTTAGGTTCTATTCTTTATGCAATTAATGGACATGAAAACAATCTTGGGAAGATGCAAACTGCAAGTCTATTTTAACTATTGTGATTATAATTAGTTGCAGGAAATTTCAACTGGTTTTTGAGGAAGAGTGTCAGTAGGTAGTTCTCAGAGTTTGTTCATAGGGAAAACAATACTGGTTCGCTTCATTGATGTATGTTAGGCATCAAGTTGGCCCCGAATAGCTCTGAATGTGTGACCTAGTTGATCCCATTTGTCTTTGTTAGGATCTGATCCTAACCCCTCTTCGTGGGTCATTAGTTAGTATGATATATTTTCTATGTAATAAAGGCCAACATTAGTAATAAGGCCTATTAAATAAAGGATAATAAATCAATGTAAGAATACCTAATAAAAGCTTTCACTTCTAGAAATATCTTCCTCTAGAAGTTTCCTTAGAAGATATAATTAATATAAATAAGAGTAGGAGGTATTGGATAGCTTGTCTTGAGAATTGTTGTAATAAATAATTGCTCTGTTGGAGGTTTCCCCCTCGAAGAGGCAAGTGAACATTTTTTCCTATCAATAAGGGTATTATTTTGGTGTTGCGGTTTCATCTATTCTGTTGTTCCATTGTTATTCTCTGCAATATTTTTGTTTTAGCTATTATAATAGAGTTGGTACCTTACAAGTGGTATCATAACACTTTCATAGGCTGAAAATTGTGGGTTATTTTTTTCCAGGGTAGAGATGTATTCTGACGTCTTAAAGCTACAGAGATATGTCGTTCAACACATAAATCCATGGTCGAGGAAGCATACACGTAGGAACTACAAGTGGTATTTAAGCGTACATTGTTGGCCACCCTTGTAACCCCTATTGGTACCCCTTCAAGTGGTAGTGCATCAGACAAAACCTGTATATGAATCGACCTAGATATCCTAAATCCCTCCATAGATAAACCAATCGATATTTTTATTGCTATAGTGTCACCGAGAACAAAACTCGGGAAGATACTCTCTCATACTTGGGTAGTCAAATAGTACAACTAAGGGCATAGTCTAGCCTCCTTAGCTGGTGCCCTGAGATATTGGGTCGAGCACTATTGTTTGACCTCGCATGTATATCAGAGAGCTATATCATAGGGAAAACCCTTGTCCGTAGAAACCCTAAATACCCTAACCCTTGGGACAGAAACAAAAATAGAACAAACAAGATCTATTGTTGTGCAACTTTACCTCCAACTAGCTCCTGTTGGCCCCTTATCCCACTAGCCCCCTTATCCTAGGTTGTACACTCTCCCTAAGATTTTCCCATGTCCCTTGCTCATATTTGTGCTTAGACCATGAAATACTTGGACATTCGGGTCACCTCACTGAATGAGACCGTGGCTGCCCTCCGCCAAGAATTCCAAGAGTCCCTCAAGGACAAATTCAACACATTGGCATAACTCATCAAGGGTAAGCACCTTGATTTCCACTTTGAGGATATTCACTCCTCCCATTATGAGCATCCTCATTATTTCCACACTCATTGGGTTTCTTCGCATTCCTGGAATAAGGTGCCCAAAGTTGAGATGCATAAATTTGATGGATCTGACCCGGCAGGATGGGTTTTACAAATGGAACACTACTTCTCCCTCCATGATATTAGGGATGATGAGACCAAACTCCATGTTGGGGTTCTATACTTGGATCAAGAAAGATGGAAATGATGGAAATGGCATAAGAAATATTATCTAGGCTTACCCACTTGGACTATGTTCACCAAAGTGGTTTGTGCCCGTTTTGATAGGGAATCCCATTTTTTGGGCCTACTCACCAAGCTCAAAAAAATAGGATCTGTGACCGAATTCATCACCACAATTGAACAATTGGACATCTGCACTAAGGAATTTTCAGATGAGTTCTATCTTGATTGTTTTATTAGTGGCTTAAAGGACATCGTTAAGGATCTTGTTTGCATGAATCATCTGGTCACTTGGTTGTAGGCGTGCCAATTAGTTAGAGAAGTGGAGACTATTCTTAAGGACCAACACCTGCGCACTACAATTCCCAATCATCCTCACCCGGGGGCTACCTCAGTTCCAACATAAACGTCGAAAGTCCAAAAGTTGTCTCAAGTCATAAACGTCGAAAGTCCAAAAGTGTGATTTCTCAATTTAATGTCATCTAGGTCACCGATCAGGCCTCTCCTGAATTCCCTCCTAGCCTATAACTAATATTGGACAAGTACCCTAGTGTCTTTAAGGTTCCGAAAGAATTACCTCCCTCTAGGGGTGAGCATGATCATAGCATCCCTCTCCTTTCAGGAAGTCAACCCCCCAATGTCCACCCCTATAGGTATCCATTTGCTAAAAAAAAATGAAAAAGAAAATATAGTACATGAATTACTCGAGGAATCAGTAATTCTCCCAAGTACCCGCTCATATTCATCCCCAGGGGTGATGGTCTTAAATAAAGAAGGTTCATGGAACATGTGTCCATATTTTTGTGCCCTAAATACATTGACCATCAAGGATAAGTTTCTCATTCCTTTCATTGATGATCTATTGGATGAACTCCAGGATGCATGTTTGGTCACAAAATTAGACCTTCTGTTAGGCTATCCCTAGATCCGGATGAAGGAGGAAGATATTCTGAAGACTTCTTTTAGGACTCATGAAGGAAATTATGAATTCTTGGTCATGCCTTTTGGCCTTTATAGTTCCCCATCCACCTTCCAAAGTCTCATGAATAAAATATTGAAACCTTACCTTTGGAAGTTTGTCCTAGTTTTCTTTGATGACATCCTCATTTACAGCCACACTTGGGATTCCCACCTTCTCCATGTGGACAAAGTCCTTATCTTGCTAAAGGAAAACCAATTGTTTGTCAAAAAGACCAAATGTTCCTTTGGGGCCAGTGAAGTGGAATAATTGGGACACATTGTGGGTCAAGATGGGGTAAGAGTGGACCCTAAAAAGATACAAGCTATGTAGGATTGACCGCGACCCATGACCTTAAAGCGCATCTGGAGTTTCATCGGTCTCAAAGGATATTATAGGAGGTTTGTACACCATTATGGAAAAATTTCTAATACCTTGACCGACCTTCTTAAAAAGAATTCATTTCATTGGGCACTTGTTGCTGAGCAAGCTTTCAAAGATTTAAAGTGGGCCATGTGCACTACTCTAGTCTTAGCAGCACTTGAATTCAAAAAATGTTTTGTGGTAGAATCATATGCTTATGACACTGGTATTGGCGGAGTGCTCACACAATATGGTCAACCTCTAGCCTTTACTAGCTAGGAATTGAGTGGAAATAATTTGGGCAGATCTATGTATGAAAAAGAAATGATGGTCAGTATCCATGTGGTGCACACGTGGTGGCCATATATTTTTTGACACTTTTTTTAGATCAAAACAAATCACCATAGTCTAAATTATTTTTTAGAGCAGTGGTTATCCTCCCTAGAACGGGAACATGTGGCTGACAAAAATGTTAGGTTATAATTATGAAATCATATATAAAAAGGGAAAATACAATATAGTGGTGGATTCCTTGTCATGAAAACATGAGCAGGACGACTCCCTCTCTGCCTTATCCTTACCTATTCCAAATTGGATTGAGGAAGTACAACAAGAGTGGCTAACACACCCAACTATGTCTAGGATAATTCATCAACTTCAAGAGGACCCTAATCCTCCCCTCGGCTACATTTGGCAAGACAATATTCTTAGGTATAAGGATCGTCTAGTTCTGTTGCCATATTTAGCACTCAAGTTGAGGCTCTTAAATGAGTTTCACTCATATTCTATTGCGGGCCACTCTGGCTTCCAAAATACCTATTGTTATGTGCATCATTCTTTTTTTGGGGAAGGAATGAAGAAGGGCATCCTTCTCTTTGTCACTGAATGTAAGGTGTGCCAACAAAATAAAAGGTGAAACCATCAAGTCTCCTGGAGCTCTAAAAACCATACCCATTCCAGGTTCTATGTGGATGGACATCTCCATGGACTTTATAGTGGGCCTCCCTAAAGCTGGGAACAAGTTAGTCATCATGGTAGTGGTTGATCGCCTCTCCAAGTATGCTCATTTTTGTGCATTACCCCACCTTTTCACACTGAAACTGGTAGCACAAGTTTTTCTTGATCATATTTTCAAGTTGCATGGCATGCCCACCTCTATTGTGTCTGATCATGACCCTAATTTCACCATTACATTTTGGAAAGAGTTGTTTAAATTGCAAGGCACCCAACTAAACACGAGCACCTCTTATCACCCCCAGTCCGACGAACAAATGGACGTGATCAAAAAATGTTTGGAAACCTACTTGTGATGTTTTTATTCTAACAAGAAACACTAGTGGGTGCAATGTCTTCCATTGGCATAATGGTGGTACAATACTTCATATCATACGACCACTAAAATGACCCCATATTAAGCAGTGTATGGAAAACGACCACCTACAATCACTACGTATCTTCGAGGCACATCAAAGGTCCAATCTATTGATACAATGTTTCAAGGTAGAACAACCACCCTCACGGCTCTGAACGATAACCTCCACGTGGTTCAAAATTGCATGAAGAAATAGGCAGACTCGCATCATTCAGATGGGTTTTTCAGGAAGGTGATCAAGTGTTTCTCAGACTCCAACCTTACAAACAAGCATCTCTCAATTATTAGGGACATCACAATTTTGCACCCAAGTTTTATGTCCCCTTTCAGATCATCAAGCATATTGGTTCAGTGGCCTACAAATTGGCCCTTCCAGCTACTTCCAAAATCCATCTGATGTTCCATGTTTCTTGTTTAAAGAAAGTGGTGGGACAAAATTGCAGGGTCCAAACCATCCTTCTTGAATTAGATGAAGAAGGATCCCTTTGGCTCCAACACGAATCCATTCTCAATGCACATGAACTTCGACTGTGTGTCAGAACTATCAAGGAGGTTTTGATCAAGTGGAAGGACACATCACCCGAGGATGCGACTTGGGAACCATTGACCATTCTCCGACAGTTTCTGCATCTTCAGCCTTGAGGAAAGCGCCACTTTTGAAGAAGGAGGTCATGTTAGGATCCGATCCTAACCCCTCTTCATGGTTCATTAGTTAGTATGATATATTTTCTATGTAATAAAGGGAAACATTAGTAATAAGTCTTATTAAATAAAGGAGAATAAGTCAATGTAAGAAGACCTAATAGAAGCTTCCTCTTTTAGAAAGATCTTCCTCTAGAAGTTTCCTTAGAAGATAGATTTAGTGTAAATAAGAGTAGGAGGTATTGGATATCATGTCTTGAGAATTATTCTAATAGAGTGTTTCTCTGTTGGAGGTTGCCCCCTCGAAGAGGAAAGTGAACATTGTTTCCTATCAATAAAGATATTATTTTGGTGATGTGGTTTCATCTATTGTGTTGTTTCATTGTTAATCTATGCAATATTTATGTTTTGGCTATTATAATAAATATGGTACCTTACAGTCTTATTACACTCAAATCAAATATCTATATCACTTGCAAGCTTGCTCACCACCCTCAATATTGTCGACTGTATTCTCTCGCTCAGACCTATTATTCCCACCACCGTTCTCTTTTTTGATATTATGGTAGTTTTGGGAGGTATTAACCTCCACATGTAACCTTTGACAAGACTAGAATATTACGGGAAGCAAGAGAAACCCTATAATGTTGGATAATAACCCTAGAAGACAAGTCGACTCAAGAGAATATTTAATATTTAATTATTAGCCTCCAGAAAGAGAATTCGACCCATTCAAGTGAGATAGATAAGTATAAATAGAGGGAACTATAGCTCATTTGACACTCAATYACTCACAACTGCATAAGACTAGTGGTGCGGAAGTTTGGAGAGGGAGTGTASTTGMTGCAACTGGGATTTTGGCTTTTGGTTGGACTTTCTCTTGGTTATGGTTTGCAATTTCTTATTGATCTTTGGTTATTSTTTCTTGGTGTGCTAGCCTTGGAGAAAGGTKTGCTACCTTGGTTGGCTATTGGTATGCTTCCAAARTTATTATGTCTGTCAAGGTTAAGATGCTCGGGGGTGGCCTTTGTGCCTATTGTTGGGTGACAATATTGCTATATTGTCTATGGAAAAATGAGCACATCTCTTTATTTCTAATAGGTTATGGKCCCACTCTATCTTCAGATAGTCCAACCACTAGAAGATAGAYTGGGAAGTTATTTTTTAAGCTCGTTATGGCACCAGTTACAAYTGTAGCTAGGTTTTTCTGATTATGCAGTTGCAACAAACCCTAACCCTTGTGTTCRGGCACTTATGATGWARCATTTGACCTAATTCCTTGRCATCCTAGTGCACCCTATCCTAACACCACTCTTGGTACTCTCAGGTAGCAAAAAGGTCATGTTTGAATTTTTGGTCAAAGTTTGATTGGTCAAAKTCAAAGGTTGACTGGTCAAAGTCAAAGTCAAAGGTYGACTTATGGTCAARTTGATTATGTGGTCAAAGTTGAAATTTTAGAGTTTCTAGCTTGTTCTAATCATTAAATCTAATTTCTTATTGTCAAKATGGTATCTAGTTTCAGATTGGAAGACAAGTTGGACGATGCTACAAGACTTCAAAGGTATGCACTTGTATATGCTATCCAAGTTATATCATCTAGAAAAACRTGAGTGTGTTTGTAGGGAAAGCATTAGAGACCTTGTCCAAGCTGTAATATTGGATTAAGTGCMTTCTAAGAACAAGTGCACCCTCCATAGCATGTGAGGCTTCAGGTTTCRGGTTTGATTAAATTGTTAAAATTTATATATATATATATANATATATCAAGGGTGATAGTTKCTACATTACAAATTATGAAAGMAGTCTTTGAAAKATTCTATTATTTCTAGGTGCAATGAGTACTTGAATGCATATGAACACTATTGTATAGATGCTTATTGTACTTGTTTGCAAGTTGAARTAACATCTCTTCTAGATAGATATTTCTTGTTTGCTCTTATTTTTCTTGTTCCAGGAAGGTACCCTTGTGAAATATGTTTGATGAACAATCCTTGCRGAACTTKTCATAGAATAAGTTTATAAGGATGACACAACTGCYAGATGGGAAGCAATYAAAACAGATAGAAAYAAACTTAAAGAGACTCAGAGGAGTCATACTCGAAGGAATTCATAAATCAAAAGGAAACCAKAACAAGCTTGTGACACTTTGTAGAAAGAAAAGAGAAATGAAACAGATSGAAGCATGGACTCTCTCAGATGGAGGGAGATGATCACAAAATTCCAAAAGAAGAGCATGCATATTGCTCATTCAGGCATGAAGTTGGGATTAGGATGGAGCTAGTCCCCAAYRATATGATCCATTGAAGAATMCATGAATACCATGAAGTATCTATCCATGTTCTTYATTGGAAGTAGCAGCCATGATAAGAAACACRTATTTAGTTTGACTCTAGAAGAAKTATTCTTCAAAAAGAAGCCTTGAATATCCTTGGTTGTCCATCTACRTTTATGTTCCTATGGTGGAAGTTTGGAGCCTTCGGGAAATAAGGGCATGTAATCTATAGGAGATTCCATGGACTCCAACATTTAAGAGAAACATGAGAAGAACATGAAGATTCCAACAAAGAAAGAAAAGTGAGAACAAYCAATTGAACCAGTTTGAACCCACTAGAAGCAATCAAGAGGAAGGAATGGAAGGAAGTTGTGATGAAGAACAATGTATATGAGAAATTGTGAAAAAKACTTAAGAATTGATAGATAAAAGGGAAGACTCAGGGCTAGAGGGTTCTCCTAGTAGGAGGGAGAAGACTACGATGATAGCTTGTTATAGTAACCATATATACCTCTACCTGAGCCATTATATCTCCTGCAATATCCATGGGTTGGAATTTACATCAGATGAATGTAAAGACTATTATTCTCAATAGAGTAATTTAAGAAGAAGTGTATGTAGAGAAACCTCAAGGTTTTGAGGTATACCAGAAAGAGACCCTTGTATGCAAATGGAAGAAGACCTTGTATGGATTCATGCAAACTTGGTGCAAAGCCTCTCATGTATAGAAAAAGCGTGGTGAAAATTTCCTATGACAGAGGAAGTATATTTAAATGGTTCTTCAGAAGTCAAGGATGATGGATTGAAAAGCCATGGAAAACTCCCATGATGACAGATCTGAAGAAGTTGAGAGAATCTAATCCAGTAAACCCATCTATGTATCGACAATTGATTAGCTCGTTAATGTATTTGGAGAATACTCAACCAGATATTTTCCTTCTGGGATGTTTGAGTTATGATATACAACTGCATGGATTTATCGATTCATATTGGGAAGAGAGTGTAGATGATAGAAGAAGTGCTACTTGGATATGTTTCAGTTTGATGTTTGCCATGATGTCATGGGCTGGAAGGAAACAGAAGTCCGTTGCACTCAATACTGCAGAAGCAGAGTATATTGCAACTTGTAATTCTTGTACGAAATTAGTGTGGCTTCGTAAGTTGGTTTCTGGACTGTTTGATGGTGTTGTATTCAATTGTGATATATTGTGATGATCAGAGTTGTGTGAATCTTTCAGAGAACCTGATGTTCCATGACAGGTCGAAGCACATTGATATCAAGCATTATTTTCTCCATGATAAATTCTAGAGGGGAGAAGTGGTTCTCCAATATATCCCCACAGATGACTAGATAGAAGATATTTTGGTAAATCCTTTGTCCAAGATGAAAAGCTTGCGTACTTAAGGGATAAGATGGGGCTCATGGAGGTGACTTCCTTATTGGAAAAAAAAGGAAGTGATTACTCCCAGGTTGGGAGGGAGCACTGATATGTTATTGATTTATGGAAAATCATTTTCCAGTTAGGAAAATGGTCCAGGTTGGAAAGTCACCTTCTAGTCGGAGAGTGGCCCGAGATTTCTGACGGGCAAGCATTTTCCAGTTCGGAAAATGGTCCAGATGGGATAGTCATTTTCGTAATGAAAATGGTCTGATAGATTGTTGATGTACCATAGATAGTGATTCCCCTTACAGCTAGTGTGGGGGAATGGTCTAGGAAAATAATTCTTCTTAGTAGTCACTCTAAGTATTGGTCAAGTAGAATGGTCCACCTCGTCGGGCAGTCTTTCTTTCGATGTTCACAATTGTGATCAGTTTCGAAGAATGGTCCATTTTGGAGGTTTGTGCAGGACATTCATTTCCATAGGAAATGGTTTGGGTAGTCATTCCCTATGGAAGACTCATTCTCTCTAGGTTGCACTATGATTAGTGCCAAAGGAATGACCCAATTAGTTGAATGGTCCAGGTTCAACAATCAAGGATGGGAATTCCCTAGGGCAGACTCATTCTCTCCAGGTTTCACTCTTATTAGTGTTGGAGGAATGACCCATTTAGGTGAATGGTTGAGGCTCATAAATCAAGGACAATTATTCTTCTATGCTTGGGAATAATAGTCCAGATATCCCATGGTTGATGATTTAATTTTTGAGGGAATATGCTTTTCAAAATCTTACAAATGTGAGTGGAAGAATAGCCCAGGTGACTTAGTTTGTATCATGATATTGTTTATGCAGGTTTATATCATGTGATATGATTTTTGTGGAGACTATATGTCTCTGGACAGTATCTGTATGCTACTGTGGTGGATGTGATCCACCGGTAGTGACTATGTGTCACTGGTTAGTATTCGTGTGCTACTAGGAGTGGTTGTGTACCACTAGATAGTAATTGTATACTACTATGGGTAGACACAGTTGTGTTCTATTGGATGGCATTGTTATGATTTCCATGGAGAATACCACTAGTGTTGGAGATGATTTCCAGCTAGATGGATAGTCAATGTGTTGATGGACAGACACTCTCTAGGAAGAGAATGGTCTAGGTAGGAAAAATTGTTGGTGTACAGACATCCTACCTGTGGAGGATGGTCTAGGTTGACATATTGTTGGTGGATAGACATTCTCCCCGTGGAGAATGGTCCAGGTTGACAGATTGTTGATGTACCATGTAAAACTATTCTTCTAGGATGTATGTCTGGATTAGAAGAATGGTCTGTCTCCCTGAGTTCACAGTAGTGACCATAGTGGAAAGATTGGTACAAGACAAACATTTTCCCTAAGTTCACAGTAGTGGCTAGAGGGAAAATGGGCCAGGACATTCATTCTTCTAGGACGCATGTCCGGATTAGAAGAATAATCCTTGTAGCCCATGGCGTGACTTCCAACATCTATTGGAAGATTTATTCTTCTAGGACATAGGTATGGATTAGAATAATGGTTCGTGTATCACTCTGTGAAGTGAGTGACTTAATTATCATCATGCTTGATTACTTAGATGGAGTATGGCTTCAAGATATGATGCAGTTGATTCTATCAGATGATACTGATAGTGATAATGTTGCTTGTGAGTTGATCTACATGATCATGAGATATCCTATGTGGCTATGATGATGCCACCCGTTGAATGGTTTGTTTTTTCTCAATACCATTTCCTTCAATACCTTTATATATAGGAGGGAGTGTTGATATTATGGTAGATGTGGGAGGTATTAACCTCCACATGTAACCATTGACAATACTAGAATATTCCTGGAAGCAAGAGAAACCCTAAAATGTTGGATAATAACCCTAGAAGACAAGTCATCTCAACAAAATATTTAATATTGAGTTATTATCCTCTAGAAAGAGAAGTCGACCGAGTTAAGTGAGATAGATCAGTATATATAGAGGGCGCTAGAGTGCATTTGACACTCACTCACTCACAACTATATAAGGCTAGTGGTGCACAAGTTTGGAGAGGGAATGAAGCTACTGCAACTGGGATTTTGGATTTTGGTTGGAGTTTCTCTTGGTTATGGTTTGGAATTTCTTCTTGGTATTTAGTTATTCTTTCTTAGTGTGCTAGAATTGGATGAAGGTGCGCTACCTTGGTTGGCTATTGGTCTGCTTCTAGAATTATTTTGTCTCTCACGGTTAAGGTGCTCAGGGGTGGCATTTATGCCAATGGTTGGGTGACAATATTTCTATATTTTCTATGGAAAAATGAGCACATCTCTTTATTTATAACACTCTTCCTCCATAGATCATTGTTTCCCACAATCCCCTCCTCCCCTCCTCCAGATACTCCTCATCGATTTTCAACAATATATATTCATCTCCAAAAACATTTCATCCCAAAACCCCATGATTAGAGTGATGGTAAATAAACTGCAAATAATGTATATATATATATAGGGTACAGGGTAATAGAACAACAAAGAGAATCGACCTACTCAAGTAGCATGTGATCTCATCTAATGATAGGTTGTTGTGTAAGACTACTAAAAAAAGTGGCTTCCAATAAATGTATGAGGGGGGATAATTTATAATAGAGACATGGTGCAAGTGAAATATGCCTCACGCAGAAGGAAGAACACCAAAACAAGATAAGGAAACATCATAATTGTGAAACATGGAAGGGATGTGGAAGGGTTCAATACATGGCGGTGGTGCAACAATAGGATGTAGACAGATTACGAAAGTCTGAGGGGAACCTCCCCTTAAAATAGTGCGTTCTGCGTAACAAGAACTAATAATAAATTAAATTTCATATTTTCAAAATTTACATGGAATAGTAAATCATTATAGAAACCATATTGTATTATTTCATAAATATCCATAAATACAATAATTATTCTTCTTAAAAAATATGGTTGGATGACCAAACAATTTTCATCCTTAAATTTTATTTTCAAATATATTCATGGAAACACCACATAAACTTACACAGGGTAGGTTAGTGTCTTATTGTCATTATAAAATTTTGTTAAAATTCTTATTTCTAAAAAAAAATTATAATGTGAGATTTTGTTTTTGGTGGCATGTATGGAGAGTTTTGTTTGGCTTGGATTTAGATTTATAATTACGTTTCCATAATTTTTATTATGAATAAGTTTGAGTGAACAATGATTCAATTTATCCACAGCATCCGTCTTTAATTAACCTCTCTCGTCCAATTTTTTTAAGCTACTTATAAGAATTTGAACACTTTTTAAAAAATATATTAACTTATTCTTATTCAAGATGAAATTTTTAATCGACTAAGTTGATTTCTTACAAGATTCCATCGCTAAATTATAAAAGGAAATCCAAACTCATAAAACATATTCCATTAAAAGATTTATTTTCAATATTTAAAAGTTCATTGCAAAACAATTTCCAAAATTTGGACTTCTTTTTTACACCTAAGGTGTTCTTTAAGGGGAGGTTCCTCTAAGGGACTTCATCGTCTATCAAAAATGTATACGAAATTGACATGTGCTCATCAACATCAACCAATACTCTACCTCAATGTGTCTTTTGATTCACCAACTCCCTTCTCCTTCACTAACTCCAAATCTTCTCCTTTAGATGCAACGCTGGTCATGAGTCCTATACACAGTATCAACACCCTAAGTGGAATAAATAGAATGGAGAGAGATTTGTTGTCAAGATAATATATGTTGATCTTCTTCTTCAAATTTTGGGCCCTTACATTCACATCAAACTAGCAATTTGTGTTGAGGTCCACATTGATGTTGAAGTTAGTGATTTGTATGATGTCAACAAAGTATTTGGGGATCCTAGGATGGAAGACCTAAAAAAAATTGCCACGGGAAATGGGACATAATTGTGATAAGCACAAATAAAAATCAAATCGTGTAGCACAAGCAGTGGCAACAGGATTTCTAGCACTAAAATGTTGTTAGTCCTCCCCGTTGATCTAAATAATTTTTCATTAAATTGTTTCCCCTCATCATGCGGCATTGTCTAGCATTGTCAATGGCGTTGGTGGGAGGTCTATATACCACTGACAGTTGGTGGTTCTACACATGTTGGTAGGTGAAGGATTAAATTATATATCAAATCGATTACCAACCTTCAAAGATGGCAGGTGTCTGGAAGGGTTAGTATGGATTGAACTCAAAATGCTTTGCATTCTTATTGGTTTCAATGAAATTTGTCATCTTTGCTTGGGGATATTGTTTTTGGGTGTTTCAATGTTTCCACTAATAGTGAAGAATGCTCTTTCCTTGTTTGGAATTCACTTGAAGAAATAGTAACACTATTTAGACATAGGAAAATATGGGAATAACTAAGATGTTTAGGTTTTATTCTTTGTGCAATTAATGGACATGAAAACAATCTTGTGAAGATGCAAATGTTTTCTACTTCATTTTTTGCCTTATTGATTGTACTCGATGTCTTGGATGGTTCATCTATATGAATTTCAGTTTACTTTAAAAGTTGTAAGCATCTTTCTTCTCATGACAACTACATTTTATTTTTTGTGAAGATGTAGATAATGCATCATTACAAATGGCTGAGGAAATATAGAACCATGTGCTAACAAATTTGTCCACATTGAATGTATGCCAATTATCTCTCTATCAAGTCTTATCCTTAAGTTAATATGAAGTTTCTAAGAGAAGTGGAAATTCAAATCTTACAGTTTGGAATAAAAGGCTATAAGGTCATTTGAATAATAGGCTATAAGTTCATTCAAATAATAGGCTATAAGTTCATTCAAATAATAGGTCAGTGACTTTCAAAAAACCTTACTTATTTTTTTAATTGTAGTTGTTTTGCGAACCTTCTTTTGTTTTTTTTACAAGCTTTGAATGCAATATTTTTCTGTTGGGAAACATAACCAAACGTTAGTCAATAACCATGTAGCCTTATTCAAATAAAATAATATCAAGTAAATTCATACCTTGTAAGATGGACCTCTTACCTGATCATAGAGTAAACTACAAGGCTATTTTAACTATTGTGATTATAATTAGTTGCATGAAAGTTCAACTGGTTGTTGAGGAAGAGAGTCGACGGGCAGTTCCCAAATTTTTTTCATAGGGAAATCCAAGTTTATTACATGATTCCTTTGTTGAATTCCAAAAGGAAATCCAAACTTAGAAAGCATAATTCATTAAAAGAGTTATTTTCAAGATTTAAAAGTTCATCGCAAAACAATTTCAAAAAATTGGACTTTTTTTTTACACTTAAGGTTTTTTTTAGGGGAGGTTCCTCTAGGGGACTTCGTTGTCTATCGAAAACGCATACGAAATTGACATATGTTTATCAACATCAACCAATCCTCTATATCCATGTGTCTTCTCTTTCATTGAATCCCTTTCTCCTTCAATGACTCCAAATCTTCTCCTTTGGTTGCAACACTGGTTACGACTCCTATACACAGTCTCAACACCCAAAGTGGAAGAAACAAAATGCCGAGAGGGTTGTTTTCAAGATAATATATTTTGATATTCTTGCTCATAATCTGGGCCCTTACATTCACAACAAATTGAGAATTTTTGCAAAGGTCCACGTTGATGCCGAATTTAGTGATCTGTATGTTGTCGATAGAGTATTTGGGGTTCCTAGGTTGGACGACCAAATATATAATGCTACAAACAATGGTGATGATTGCGACGAGCACAAATAAAAAGAAAATTGTGCAACAAAAGTAGCTACAACAAGAGTTCTCACATTAAAATGGTGTTAGTCCTCTCTTATCAATTCAAAAAATTTTGCGTTAAAATGTGTCCCCTCATCGTGCAACATTGTTTAGCATTGTCAATGGCATTGGTGGGCGGTCTATCTACCACTGATAGTGGGTGGTTCTACACATCTTGGTAGGTAAAGAATTAAATTCTGTATCAAATCGATTACCAACCTTCAAAGAGGACAAGCGTTTGGAAGAGTTAGTATGGATTGAACTCAAAATGCTTTGCATTCCTATTGGTTTCAATGAAGGTTGTCAAATTGTTTGGGGGATATTGTCGTTGGGTGTTTCAATGTTTCAGCTAATAGTGAAGAATGCTCTTCTTTGTTTGGAATTCACTTGAAGAAATAGTAACACTATTTAGACATAGGAAAATATGGGAATAACTAAGATGTTTAGGTTCTATTCTTTGTGCAATTAATGGACATGAAAACAATCTTGGTCAGATTCATATGTTTTCTACTTCATTTTTGGCCTTATTGAATGTATTCCATTTCTTGTATGGTTCATTTATATTAGTTTCAGTTTACTTGGAAAGTTGTAAGCATTTTTGTTTTGATGACAACTACATTTTATTTTTTGTGAAGATGTAGATAATGTAACATTACAAATGGTTGACGAATTATAGAACAATATGTTAACAAATTTGTCTACATTGAATGTATGCCATTTATCTCTCTCTCGAGCCTTATTTTGAAGTTAATATGAAGTTTCTAAGAGGTGTGGAAATTTAAATCTTACATTTTGGAATAATAGGCTATAAGGTTAGTGACTTTCTAACAACCTTACTTATTTCATTAATCAGAGTTGTTTTATGAAATCTTCTTTTGTTTTGTTTAGAAAATTTGAATGCAATATTTTTCTATTGTAAAACATAGCCAAGCATTAGTCAATAACCCTATAGCCTTGTTCAAATAAAATCATATCAAGTAAATGCATATCTTGTAAGTTGGACCTCTTAGTTTCACATAGAGTAAATTGCAAGGTTATTTTCACTATTGTGAATATAATTATTTGCATGAAATTTCAACTCATTATTGAGGAAGAGAGTTGGCAGGAGGTTCCCAGAGTTTTTTCATAAGGAAAACAATATCGGTTTGCTTCATTGTTGTCTGTTGGGCATCAAGTTGGCCCCAAAAATTTTTGAATGCATGATCTGGATGATACCACCCGTCTTAGTGCGCCCAGATCAAACATCTGTATTACTTGCAAGCCTGTTCGCCACCCTCAAGAATGTCTACTTTCTTCTCCCTCTCGGACATATTACTCCCACCATCGTTCCCTTCCATATGTCAACGTACATTTGACAAAAGGCTTGTCTCTTCCTTCGTAGATCACCATTTCCCGCAATCCCCTCCTCCCCTCCTCCAAATCCTCCTCATTGATTTTCAACAATAGCTATTCATCTCCCAAAACTTTGTAGCCCCAAACCTCATGATCAAAGTGATGGTAAATAAACTGGAAATAATGTATATAGATCAAAATAGGGTCTAGGGTAACAAAACAATGAAGAGAACCGACCTATGCAGGTAGTGTGTTGTAACACACTTGACCCCTAAATACCCTTTCTAGGGACGGGGCATCAAATTTTGTTCTTCCTAACTTTCTAATATACTAATTTTAGGATCTTCATGGGTTACTGTTTTTCACGAGCTTTCTAATGTTTGCCACAACACTAAAATCTGAGCTCTAGTTTGCAAGTTATGGCCTCCCGAAGTTACCCAGGCGATGTTAGTTGGGGTCTTTGGCATTCGGTGTTGAACACTCCTTTTTCCTAATCCCTAAAGTCCAGAAATATCGCCACATGGACTTATCCAATCGGTGATCGACATTCAAAGTTTTATGTTGAACGTCCCCTTTTCAACATTTCGACAGTCGGCAATCGACGACCAACTTCCTACACTTTTAGTATTTCGACGATCGACGATCCTTGTTGAACGTTCAACATTTAGTGATCGATGATCTTCATTGAACATCCTTGTACTATACTATGACCAAATATTCCAAACTCATGAAATTACATTTTTTGTGTTTCTGCGATCGACGATTTTCATTGAACGTTCGACGTTCGGGGATCGACGATCTTCATTGAACATCCTTGCACTATACTACACCCAAATCTTATGAACACCCAAAATTATCCAGAATCCTAGAGTCTCAAACATGTCACCAAACCCCTTGACCAAGAGACACGAATCAGAAGCTAACACGCATCAAGGGCTAGGGGTAACACGTGTCATGCTAGAATAGGCATAAGGTGTCTGTGAAATGACCATATCTGGGTGACACATGGCACGTGTAATGTGGGTCCACATCACCTCGGATGATTTCATGATGCCACCTCATCTTACACTTATAGCTACCCAACCCTTCGATCTCACCGTCAGTAAGAGTCCACATAGATCCATAGATCTATGACCTCCATTACTTCATGGTTTCGGACTTCGCAAATCCTCAAAGAGCCTAGTCTTTAGACTCTCGGATATAGCGCCACATGTCCTCTATCTATCAATGGTCCATATTACTTTTTTGTTCGCAACTTTGGGGGTTTTCACACCTTGAAATCTCTTTTCCAAGTTCCTTCATAGTACTAAGTATATGGATTATAAGATCTCTTTCCATGTACCCTCTCATCCAACGAATCTTGTTCAAAGGACATCATTTGACAGGGGACAAGTAGCGGCCACGTGTCCCTCCATGATGTGTTCCCAGTTGGTTGGGAAATTGAGGGTGGGTTCCCTATATCGATGGCTGAGAGGGATCCCGAAGGATCCAAGGATCGACAGTCCACATCACTTCAAAGGTTCTGCATTCGAGAGTTTTAGTGGTAGACCACTCCTATTCTCCCGAAGTGGAACTTCGTCAAAGCACTTAATGTGACCCTTCCTAGGTTCGATCTAATGATTGAGACAGATATCTGTCAGATTCCTAGATCCACAGCCCTCATATATTCGCGACTCTGGACTTCGAATATTTTCGAGGGTTGTGGAATCATAAGTTCTAAAGTCTCGAAGGCCAAAAAGGGCTAGCTCTTTTCAGACTAGCGTAGGGTTCCCAGACCCTGGTCATATGGGTCCTTTGGAAAATCTCATGGGATATATGATTAACTTTTGGCTGAGAATTTTTTAAGGTCATGGGTACAAGCCCTCAGTCCATGGGAAAATGTATGAAATATTTCGGCCAAAGCTACCCGAAACCTCGACATTACAAGGTCAATCTATCATAATTTCCCTTAAGGATTTTCCACTCAATACAAATATTTTACCATATTATTGGGTCTATTTATGGATCCATGCCTAAAAACTCTCCTACTATAATTAGAAAACCATTCAAAGGCATGGAGTTACATAAGAATAATAAGCATTACCACTATGATTCAAACGTTGTAAATCTTAACCATAAACATAGACATTCGATCATCACATCCATTGTACTACACAGAGCATGAAAATACTTATCTATTATAGTTGATCACCAACCAACTGACTATGGGTGTTTGCCTCTCCACCCAAACATAGGCTCAAAAGTATCCATTCTTAGCGCTCTTGCCACCCCTGTGCCAAGCCATGATATCACCAGGGAGATCTCACATTTTCTTAGGGATTATTTCTCTATCTCGGCTTCTACTCAGGTTTTGTTCTCCACAAACTCTCAGAGATCTCTTTCTATGTCATGACCTCGACAAGGTTTATCAGACGCTCCCTCAGCATCAAGCTCGTGGCCTTCTATTCATCATCTGTTGGAGATCTCTGCGTGTTCTCCTCTCTGTCTATATTTTTTCCTTTCACGAACACACCTCCTTTTGGGAAGGTTCCCCTTCCTATCATGTTCCTTCTATCAAAAGGAAACTCGGGTCATCCTGGGTGTGTGGGACTCTGTGGTACTTCGGGCTGATAGTCTCCTGTCTTCTCAGCCATACCATGCTTCCATTCATGGGGGTGGTTGATTATCCAGCCACCAGTCCTTCCTTCATTAACTGATTCCTTTCCTTGGGATCTGGATGAGGCTTATTATCTTATCAAAGGGAATTTGGGTTATTTGAACTAATGAACCCTCTCCATAGTTTCCTCATTCTTTCCTCTAGTGATATCATGGCCAATACTTCAAGGATTTACCCCCACATTCAGTCATTTGAAAATCTAAATAATACATTTACATTGTTCCCATGCCATAGCATGATGATCACAATTAATGATTAATTACAATCTAGGGAAAACAGGGTTATTACAATCCCCCCCCCCCTTAAAAGGAAAATCGTCCTCGATTTTCTTTCTCAGTAACACCTGTCATGCCTTTGTCATTCAGGTGCTTTAGAAATATTAAACCTCTTTCTAAGTCAATTCATCTTAGACTCTTGGCCTTTGTCACATGTATTCAATAATCTTGGACAACAATCCTATTAATCACAACTTTCATGCATAAACATTTTACTGTTGCATAAAATTCAAGAAAATTTCATAACTTAGCACAATACTCATCGTTGCAGTTCGTGGATTTGTATCCACATGGTTGTCTAGTTTTCTTGGCTCACTATTTTTCCTAGACATACCCATTGTGTGCATGATCCCAATCAATAGTTTGTATAAATTATCAAAGTCTCCTCTTCCTTGTGTTCACTCTCTTTCCAGGCTCAGGCTCAAGCATCCCCTTCTCTTCTATATAGTTCCTCGGGGGATCCATCTTTCCTTTCCAAGGTTTTCTTATACAAGAAGAAATTTCAGAGACTTCATTGAGCCTTGTAGTCGAGGCGGCCCTCATACTTTATCTGTCGAGGAGTCCCTCCAACTTGTGTTTCCACAACCCAACATATTCTAGGTGTTCATGGATTACCACGGGGTTCTCATGTCTTAACAATAGCATCTTTCACGCTTTATGGATTGAAAACCTTCATCTGTCCTCCCTAGACGAATATTTTTCATCTCAGCTGTATCATAGATATACAAAATTATGAGATATTATCATCAATTTCAAATTCAAAATTTTCTTGCAAATATGTTACCCACAGATTTCCACATTCCCCATTTATTTTCATATATGTTTCACACAGGAACCAAATTCACAAGTATGGGACTTTCCTTCCCATAGCAGTTTAGTTCAGCAGGTAGTTGGTCTTCCTTATGGGCTTACAACACTTCCACATCCCAGACCCTCTTTTCCTCCTGCAACTTCAACATTCCCCAGCTAAACAAATTGTTGGTTTTAATGCACATTATATTTTCAAACGATGCATACTAACAGTCCAAGTCATTTTCATCTATTCATGGGTACAAAGAAAAAGGAAAGTATCATTATTTATGTAAGCATCCTTTCAACATACTAAATTTTCCAAATTCCATTCAAATATTAAATGACTTTAATCAATGTTCCAATATTCATGGCCACATTCATACCCAATGCATCATTGCATTGATTTTCAAGCCACCACACTTGGTGACCAACACTCTGCTATGGTGTGTTGGATTTTAACCAACCTCTTCACCATATGGCTTATTCTTTCTCGTTCACTCGTACATTAGGAATATGCTTCCTACTACAGGCTGATCATGATCCCAAATCAACACACATGAAACTAAATGTGTCTCTTGAATGCACCCAAGCATTCTTCCTTCCTTAGTAACCAGGGTGCCAACACTCATGGCCACCCATTTTTCTCTTTTCTTTAACACCTATACAATGTAAGTAAAACATTGGAAGGCCTTCCTTCCTCAATGGAAAATCCATTATTTGCCCTGTATGCAACCTACATTTCCTCGAAGCAATTCCATGCAATGTGATAACTATGAGCACATGTATTCCGCAATCTCCCTAGATTGGTCATTGTACCCATGGTACTCTTTACCCATGCATTTTCTTGATAGGATTATAACTCATCCTTAATTGGCATAGACTTCCTCTCTCTGTTTTTCAGATTCTTCTGCCTTAAATATTACCCTGCTTGGGTAGCAATAGCATACAAAAAACACTCAAAATTATTTGCATATCATTAGGATAATGAAATCTTTTTAGAGGGGATTCCTACCAATTCCCTTCATACCTTATGCCACATAGGTATGAAAATTCTTATACTTTCTCTGGATGATAACACCCTCTCATATATTACCTCATCAATGGTGCTTTGTGGGGACTTTTAAAGTCCCTTCAAAAATATTTTAACAACAACCTCCTTGTTATAACCCTAAATTCCTCTACACATGCATACATGGCCTTGGACCTCTTACTTACATTTTTTGCCAAAGCATTGCTGAGAATCTCTTCTTAAACAAAACAATTTTTAGAAGATGTACGCGCCCTGCACCATTACTACCCACGTACATATGATTTTTGCACCACTACAACTCGTGTACATATGCATGTTGCACCATTACAACCCGCGTATACTTGCAAAAATTGCAAAAAAAAAAAAAAAGTTGAAAGGAATTCGTTGAAATTGATGGGCTATTGGAGGTTTCCCAACTAATCCACCTGATATAGCCCTTCACCCAACTAAAAAAGCATCATTTTGGCATATAAAAGGAGGTGTTGGGGTCTCATTTCAAAGCTAAGTATAAGAACAATGAAACTCTGCTCGATTTCACTTCCCCTCCTTGCCCAAGATATCGTTGCCTTTTGTGAGAAATTGCCTCAACATTCCCTCATTAGCCCTTTCTCCCTCCATTTAACCCATTCACTTCCATAGAAAATATCAAAAGGTTGAGAGGAGAATTTCATACAAGGTGCACTTGGGGCACGGTGAAGAGGATCCTAGACCAAGTTTATGGAACGGTAGCCGACTTAGATTGTAAAGGCATAATCTTCGTGTTATGAATAAAAGAATAACATTTTCATGTCCCAAATGATGGTGTCTTGAATACTTTTATTGGTTTATGCTTGGCGTTCTAACATCTAACCCTAACTTATATGTGGAATAACATTATTGTCGTTCTCTATTTGTCAATCTTTGGATGTAGGTCAGCCCTGGGAGGAGGCGTGCAGACAATGGAACTTCCAAGAACAAGGAGATCATCACCAGACGTGGGATTAGAGGTATAGTTACCCGATATCCTTTCTCTTTGCTTTTTTTATATTAGTTTTGGTATGTTTAGGGTTGTATAGAGAATTAATTATCTTTTAGATGGTTATTTTCTCTGCCTACATTCTGAACCCTGGGGTAGTTAAAGGGGGATTATTTCTCGCTAGAAATCCTCATAGTTATCCTTTGCTTGAGGTTGTCCATCATTGGAAATTGTCCTTCTCAACAGCTCCAATTCATATCTACCCATGTCATCCATCATGAATATATATTAGTTGTTAGATAAAATAAAAATGCATGTATCATAGCATTTTAGTCAATAAAAAAATTTCATATATGTCCTAGTATATCTTTATGCACTTCATTACATTATTCTTCATGTTTTCATGAGTGCAACACAACAATTCTCAATTGTTTCTACAGTCATACAAACATCATCACTATGGTTTCAAACATTTACCTTTCATCAGCACTCCAGTTTCTCCTCCTAGAGAAAACATAATATACAACAAGAAAGGAGTTAAGAGCTCTTCCCTTTTCCAACTCCTTCTACACAGCCTAGGACTTTCAGTCCAACTGGGCTATTTTCCAAGGCCTTATTGCCTTTTTTTTAATATAGCTTCAACCAAGCCTATTCATTAAAACTTACTTACTTATTCTCCTTTATCCATCTGTACTTGTTCTTCATAGTTGCTCATCTAAGACCTACAATTATGTTAAACAATAACGAGTCCTTAGGGTGAGAAAAATGTCCCTCCTCTCCTTCTTTGCTTATGCAATCTAATTCTTATTATGATCTTGTTGCTCTTTTCCTTGGGCAGCCTCGGTTAGGCTCACCCTAACTCTTAGGATACACCAACATGCTTTAATAGAAAACATTTTGTTCATAATGAGCCATGACCCTGTGCACGCTGCACATTACCATTCAATTATTAGAATGGTCTAGAATGGTCTACCATTGTGGGTTAGTTTTCTACTCATGTATTTTTTTTTAGAATGTAATCCAGGATTCGTATATAAATAGGATTGTATCCCACTGCTCAATTCTGAGCAGTCATTAAGGTTGTGACTTTGTTCTCCTAAATGAGTCTTCACATAGTTCCTCCACAGGGAACTCCTTAAGCATGCAACTTCCTTATTGCGTATCCTTCTCTATCTGTGATGGCCTCAACCTTGAATTAGCTTCAGTTGTTTACCAAATATTCCATAAGGAATATAAACATGCCTCTTTGTTATGCATCCAAATTATGTGTCCACACATACTTCTTTTTTTGCTAACTTACATCCATGATGCACTTAACCACATGCATAATCATAAATCATTTAACTTGTGATTGTTCAGAATTGTTCTCATGCAGTCCTCAAAGGCTTAACCATGTTGTCTTTTGTCATGACAACAGAGCATCCTTGCTCATTTACTCTTTCATATGTTTACAATAACCTTTCCTGAGGGAATGGAACACATTCCCCTCAAGATATCATTCAAACCCAATCTTTCATGACTTATCATAATAGAGTCGACCATGCATTCATGGTATTCATTCATTCTTAGCAAGTATAATTCTTGCCTGACATATCACTCATCAAGGAAGCCATATTGTGCCTTTAGTATACACATATTCTTACATCATACATGTGTGTCACTTGCACATTTAATATCATTCATACCTAGTTGGTATTAATATCAAGCTTCCTATCAAGAAGCTTCACAATGCATTAAATCCATGCACTCAAGCCTATACACACCTAGCAAAAATGTACATCATGCAAGCTCATTGCTTGCACCCTTTCCATGTCATACATGCACATGGACACATCAAACTCCCATATCCTTCTCCCAAGGATCTTACTGCCATCCTCAGGACAAGTTCCATAGAGATACTCAACACTAAGATTTCCTCTCATTTGGGAGCTTGCAGTCATTCTCATGCTATACACATGGCCAATTTAATAGACATAATCATAACTATGTCTCTCTTTTCGTATGACAACAACCAACAAAAACAATTTCTTGCCTCTGGTGTTATAAGATGACTCAACAACCTAGAAATATTATCTGGGAAAATACAATAGTTCCCCCAAGGCAACAAGACAAATTATCAAGGTTCTCTTTCATGCCTCAAACCAGTCTTGGTAAACATATTTCTACAAGGGAATCTTTTCCTAAGATCCCTCTTACAACTATCTAAGTATACCAAGATATATCCATATGGTTATCATCCACCTTTGGATATGAATCTAACACATTGGTCTTCTAAAAGTGCCCCAACACTTCCTTTACCACATTCATGATCAACATCTAATCAACCATTTTACCTTATTTATAATAAATTTGAATGTATAATAACATTTGGACTATTCCCTTAAAACCCATACATAACTTTGGATTATGTTACTTACTAAGTATTCTAGTTTAGAACTCCAGAGCATCTTTAGGCCATAATCAATCTTAACCATTATACCTAGAATTCTTCCTTATGTTCAACAACAGTCAGGGACGGAGGTCACTCTCCTCCCACAAGAATTCTGGCAGACTAGTTTCCTATCCACCAAGCAAGGGAGGTTGTTGTGATTTCTCACTCAATCACTCTATATATCTACAACTTTGTTTATCAGCTTGATTAGAAAAACCTTGCCCATAAATTCCTATACCCAGAAAAAAAAATTGTTTCTCTGTTCCCTTCAAAACCCAAGAGTTGTTCATGCTCTCCTTTTTCAGAGAATGGTCACGAGACTCATTCCTCTTATCATGAAGGGTTATACACATATACCAGGTTTAATCCTTCATTAATGAAATAATTATTACTACTATAGATCCTTTCAATCCCTTCACATCCAAGTCTCATTGTTAGTTCCCATCGACATAATCCCACTCCTGTAGGAACGACTATGATTTCCCAAAGAAATGATAGGCTTCCTTTTCCATAGGCTAGCATGATTCAATCTCGTCGGGTAAAATCCCAACTAAATTTTAATCTACATCTTTCAGTGAACTTGTGTATATAACTTCCATATGACAGTGGTACTCCCAGCATGCCCATGTTAGCCTAGCCTTTCAACTATTCTTCGACATATCCAAGCCTGTGTCTAAATCATGCTCTGCTAGATAGGGTAGGGTAGTACTCCCTCGACCTTAAAGTTTTTCTAATAATATTTTTATGTGATTCGTGCATGAGCCCAAGAAGGCCAAGTGTTGTTTCCATGCTCTGATACCAATTTGTAACACACCCGACCCCTAAAAACCCTTTCTAGGGATGGGGCATCAAATTTTGTTCTTCCCAACTTTCTCAAATCCTAATTCTAGGATCTTCATGGGTTATTACTCGTCACCAGATTTCAAACAGCCACTAGTGGCCACCGCACTAAAATCCGAGATCTGGTCTACAAGTTATGGCCTCCTAAAGTTATCTGGGTGATGTTAGTTGGGTTCTTCGGCGTTTGGTGTTGAGCACTCCTTTTTCCTAATCCCCGAAGTCCCAGAATCTCGCCACATGGATTAGACAATCGACGATCGTCGTTTTACGTTGAACGTCGCCTTTTCGGTGTTTCGACAATTGGAAAATGATGATCAACTTCCTACACTTTCATTGTTTCAGCAATCGACGATCGTCATTGAACATTCGATGTTCGACAATCGATGATCTTCATTGAACATCCTTGTACTATATTGCACCCAAATCTTCCAAACTCTCGAAATTACACTTTCAGTGTTTCGATGATCGGCGATCATCGTTGAATGTTCGACGTTAAACGATTGATGATATTCATTGAAAATCGTTGTACTATATTGCACCCAAATATTCTGAACTCTCATAATTATCTCGACTCCTGGAGTCTCAAACATGTCACCAACCCCATTGGCCAGGCGACATGAATCAAAATATGACACACAGTGAGGGCTAAGGGTGACATGTGTCCTCAATAGGGGGTGACACATGTCATGATCGAATAGCCATAATGGTTCTGTGAATCGACCATATCTGGGTGACACGTGGCACACGTATTGTGGGTCCATGTCTATAACACCCTGTTTCCCCCAGTCTGTAAATATAACTATATTGGCCAAGAAACTATGTAAAACTCGAAGGTGTGAATGTTTGTTTTAATGGACCTTTAAATAGAAGGTTGATGAATGTAAATTCTGTTATTTTAATATAAAATGGAGACGTATTGCATGATTTTTGTGAAGTGGATGTGAAAAGGGAGACTATGATTGCTAATGAAAAGGTGGTGGAGGGGACCCGAAATGGTTGCGTTAACCTCCACTGAACCAGTACCATGTTGGATTTTAAATCGCTCAAGATCAAAACAACCCTTTGACTAGGAATGAATTCTTGTTAGGCTGGTAGGTGGGAAGGCCCCCTCAAGATTTTATGAGGGGATGGGGCAGACTGCACATCTGGAAGGCTTCGAAATATGACCACAGACGGGGGAATTCAATCCACACACAATATTGTTGGGGAAGGCAAGAAAGGAAGCGTGGTGTGGGAAGAGAGGACCTGTGAAGAGTAAAGAGACGAGAGCAGAAGATCTTGGGTCCAAGGAAGGACTGTGTTAGCACTTGGTAAATTTCCTAGAGGTTGAAACAAAAGAAATCTACTAAGGCAACTTTATCCAACCACTTTTAAAGCTGGGAATCTATCCCTTCTAGCTTCAGAGAGGGATCTCTCTATATGATTTAGCTTTGTTTTCTAACTTTAGATATTAGGCTAGGTAAAGGAATAGGTAGGTTTTGTTGTAAAAGTGTTTTTGAATTGGTTGAGACAGTCTACACCTCCATTGGGCTATGGGGTCTGTGTTATAACAAACATGAGATACAAACCATAAGCATAAAGGAAAACTCCCAAAGGGCGAGATAATAAACTCACTGGATCTTTAATAATTTAAATGATGGACAGAAGAAAAGATGAGAAAGATCATTCAACTAAGAAGCAGTTAAGAATTCCTTAATTGAAAACCTTAGAAGATAAACATTAAAACCTTTAAAGTCAGAAACAGGGTATCTAAGATAAATTCTGCAACATACGTTACTTTTAAAGATTAGTTTCAGAAAACAATATGATCACAAAGTAAGAAAAACATTCAACTTAGAGAAAAACGTCACCAGTGAATACACGCAAGAATCCTGTAAAAGTTCTTCCTCTTTATTAATGGCAGATCTCTTTCAAAAATAGTTACAGTCTGATAGCTTCGGGGTGTAAAGATCAACAAACCTTAATACTTCGAAAGGTGAAGTATATATAATTCAAATTACAAATGTTCATGTCATAACTAATCAGGACGTGCTCATTCTATTTTTAGTCTAACTAATTTAACTGATCAAAACTGCTTGATGACTCGATATAACTGCATGCGACATTTCTGGGGTAGGCCATTGGCGAGGTGTAACCTCTTCTGATTAGACAGGTGACTAGACCTAGACAACTCATCTGCTAATCGAGAAGATCGCAGAGTTCTTCCCACCTGAGATGACTAGGCACGGTGACTTTGAGCAGCCTCCGATACACCTCGTCCATTTCTATATATTTGGCGAATGTGGGCTTGGTGAGGAATATGTATCGAATCTCGTGCTGGATGCTGATGTCGAATTGGAGGGCGTCCAGGAATGCTTTTCCAGTGATACTCCCTTGTATGCCAGCAAACTTTGAACTGTCCTTAGACACTTCAGATAGTCTCTTTTTATAATCTGGGAGTGTCATCAATTTATCATTAATAACTTTCAGACAGGGGAGACCCTTCTTCTGGAGAGCTTCGATCTTATTGAAGAACCTTTGTACTCCTTGGTCCATGACCTGAACCTTTTCTTCAAGTTGAAGCATTAGACTTCGATTAGTCAAAACCCTTTTTACCTCAATTATGGTCTCTGTTCTGTCCTCGATCTTCAGTTCTTCTAACTCTTCTCTGTTCTTAGAATTTAAGAATCTGATAATCTCATTTGCTTGTGTTGGCATGTCTCCCAACTCTATTCTAATCTTCTCAATGGCTTGTTGGCTCCTCTGGACCAACTCATGCTGTTCAAACATAATCTAGATCATTGGCCATATTTCATTTATGGACTTTATGATGTCTGTCCATACATTCTCTTTGACCTCAGCCAAAGTCTTCCCAGCCACTGTTTGTTTTTGGAGCTGCTGTAGTTCCTACCTTAGCTGCTCAATTACCTTTTTCTCTTTGGAGAGACTAGACTGGAGAGAAGTTTTGAGTTGGAGATTCTCAACTTCTTTCTTAAGCCTGCTGATTTCAGTCTCTTGTAGGTTCATCTTTTCCAGGGATTTGGTGAGATCAGTTGTTCCCTCCTGTGATGTCACTGGTGTTGCTGATGGAATTGTTGTAACTGTTGCAATGCTCAATCCGGCAATGGGGATAGCACTCAATGGAATGCCTTCCATCGGCTTCATCTGTTCTTTCTCTTTCAATGATTTTTCCATCTCAACTTCCATTTCCTTGAGCTGAGCATTCTACTCCATGAGCAACTTTAGCATCTCATCCTTCTCACCTTCTTTCTCTACTATCTCCTTCACCTGTGACTCCTCTGTGGGCGGGAGTTTCAGCTATTTTCTTAAGGATGTGATGTCTGCATTCTTTTTCTTTATCATCTCTTCTGCTGCTTTGACATTCACAGGATCATAACCGATCTTGAGGACCAGCTCCTCCAACGTCTTGATTCTGTTGTCTTTTGCGAAAGATGATATTTTCTCTAGCTTGAGTTGTGTCTGAGCATTATTCAGTGACACCTGAAATTTTGCTGCAGAAGCTGAAGCGTGTGCCAATGTGTGAAAAACCATCTCCCCTGTTTGTTTGTGCAGATCCATCTAATCTGTTGGATGCACGTCCCTCACCTGGAATTCGAAGGTGGCCCTCTTGTAGTCTGAGATCACTTTGGGATCTAGTACCTAGGCTTGGAGGTAGGCCATGTGCATTCTTCCCTTTTCTGTATCAAATGCAGACAACAGCCTGTGTTGCGCATTTGACGATTGTTTCCGAAACTGGGCGTAATTACTGCTGGTGAGGTTCTGGTTCTTTTTCTTGATCAATTCGTACTTCTGAAAATGCCCAACTTGGGCCCAGTTTTGCTTGGCTGAGTATCCAGGGGAGAATCTGTGGATTTATTCGGTATTGTTGTTGTGATTGCCTTATGCTGTCTTGAACCAAAAGGTAGAGTGACCGGCTTGATCACTAGGGTAGTTATTTTGGTAGGCAGGACTTCTTGTTCTACTGTCGTGCCAGGCATTGAAACTGTCTTTGGCCTCTTGGTGTGCATCTGGAACTCCTCTAATGACACCTCTATTACAGGTGGAGAGGACTCTTGTCAAGGCCTTTTTTCCTTGGGGACCTGAGGTGTGGTAGTGGGTGGCACACTCTTTGAGGGCACCTGTTATTCCACTTCAACTTGTTGTTCCATTTCGACTAAGGTGTCAGGCACCCATACTGTCTGATTTGCAAATTTTTCGATCTTGGGCTTGGACTCATGCACATACGGGATATTCTTATTCCTCACCCGCATTTTTGAAATGATCCCGCATGGATCATAGTGCCATGTGAAACTCTTAAATAACTTCATCTCCTTCAACATTCTGTCAGCTTCTTGCCCGGCGCCTCGACTATTGTAGATGAAAGATCCAATCTGCCCCTTGATTCTCAATTGTTGCTTCTTCTTCAGGGAAACAAAATGAATGTCATCTGAATTCATTATATGCCTAATATATTCTAATGCAAAAATCCTTACCAGCACATATTGAGGTAGTTTGTAAGGTGCCAATTCACACCCGAAAACTCTGATCTCGGTGTGGTTCTGATATAAGTACCAGTCCCCGATTTTTGTATTCTCCGAGAGATGCAAAATTCTATGGACTTCGTCGTTGATGCGAGGCTTGGGTCTGCCACTCAACATGCTTACCACCGGGTGGTAAAACTAATCAATGAATGCTTTGAAGTCATATTCAGTAGAGTTACGCTTCAATAAATATGTCCATGTTGTGACTGGTTGTGGCCTTCCATCTGCATCCATTTTCTGCATTGAAAAACTGAACTTGTCTGCTTGATAGAAAACGAACATATAGGCCAATATAGAAGAATATTTGAACATACATTCCGTGCCAAAATTCAGGAACTGTTCGTGAATATTGTTGGCCAGGAAAGTACTGAAATCGAACTGGGTGGTGGGTTTTTCGTCATTGGAGAAGATGGATAGAAAACCCAGAATGGGCTCATCTACCCACTAGTCGGAATAGTATCCTAACAGAGCGCAAAGAGAGGAAATAATTTGGTTTCCCTTGGTGGAGAACATGGATGACGGGTAAGGTGGATTGGTGGAAGGGAATTGAGCGGAAGTGGGAAGGAACAACTCGAAAATTTGAGCTCTCTGTGGAAAAGTCATTTTTTGATACAGCTCTATAAGGATCTCTAGGTCGAAAGGAGAGACAGAATCAGCACGGGGAATTTGCATCATTTGGTCAATGTCTTCGGGAGTGATGAAGAAGAGGATGTCTCCAGATGATGAGACGATGGCCCTCTGGTCAGGAATATAATGTGCTTGGCATTTGAGGGCGAATTCGGGAAAGTGGTGTATCTGGGGAAAAAGGTACAGGGGCAAATTGGACTCCCAGAGTCCAATCTCATTGCTCTGGTCCAGGAACACTTCCCGGAGCCATGACTAAAGGTCTGAAAAATCAAAGTCGCAAAGGGTATCTGCGATCAACCTGTCTTTATCCACCAACGAGATTTTGTCCAGGTCAACAGGAGGAGGAAGAAAAGGATTATCTTCTCCTTCCGCTGGCCTTGGCTTTGGCGCCATATCTGCAACAGTACCTGCAATAAACAATATGTTAGTGGGGTCGACTGACTGTGGATGAAGGCGACGGAGAAACAATGGAGGAATAAAGGTAAGTTTTCTGGCGCGGTGGATGAATAAAGAATGAAAGGGGAATAACGGTAGTTTTATTTAAAACTAGGGTCGGTCGGACGCGAGAAAACGGTGAGCATGACAACGAGTATATTATCCAGTAATTAATGGACAATGGGCCACTTGGGGGTGATATGGCAGGTGACGGTGGCCAAAACATACAGATGGGTGACGTGGTTGCTATGGATTGGAGGTGATTTGAAGTGAAAGTCGTAATAAGGGGTTGGTCATGAGTGAAAAGGGTGAAGGACTGACAGCAGGGATTGACAACAGTTATGGGATGTGACACGACCCCGGGAACAAGTGGAACAAGTTCACTCAGTGGAGGATGACGTCCATGAGTGACGGTCTTTCAGATAGCATGTCGGGGATGGGACTTGAGGACCAAAAGGCTGACGCCACGTATGACCAAGTGCCCGCCGAAAGGAATATCCATTCCGGACCCCCCCCTTTCGGTTAAAAGCAGAACACCAGGGGGGGGTCCGAAATCCATTGTGATCCATTGATTTGTGTGCTTGTTTCTTGGCCGCAGATCTGAGCACGCTCTTTAATACTCATTCCGGACCCCCCCCCC
>ML841920.1:40307-55640 GCA_009831015.1 Picea engelmannii
GAAACAGAAGAAATCTACTAAGGTAACTTTATCCAACCACTTTTAAAGCTGGGAATCTAGCCCTTCCAGCTTCAGAGAGGGATCTCTCTATATGATTTAGCTTTGTTTTCTAACTTTAGATATTAGGCTAGGTAAAGGAACAGGTAGGTTTTGTTGTAAAAGTGTTTTTGAATTGGTTGAGACAGTCTATACCTCCATTGGGCTATGGGGTCTGTGTTATAACAAACATGAGATACAAACCATAAGCATAAAGGAAAACTCCCACAGGGCGAGATAATATACTCATTGGATCTTTAATAATTTAAATGATGGACAGAAGAAAAGATGAGAAAGATCATTCAACTAAGAAGCAGTTAAGAATTCCTTAATTGAAAACCTTAGAAGATAAACATTAAAACCTTTAAAGTCGGAAACAGGGTATCTAAGATAAATCTTGCAACATACGTTACTTTTAAAGATTAGTTTCAGAAAACAATATGATCACAAAGAAAGAAAAACATTCAACTTAGAGAAAAACGTCACCAGTGAATACACGCAAGAATCCTGTAAAAGTTCTTCCTCTTTATTAATGGCAGATCTCTTTCAAAAATAGTTACAGTCTGATAGCTTCAGGGTGTAAAGATAAAAAACCCTCAATACTTCTAAAGGTGAATTATTTATAATTCAAATTACAAACGTTCATGTCATAACTGATCAGGACGTGCTCATTCTATTTTTAGTCTAACTAATTTAATTGATCAAAACTGCTTGATGACTCGATACAACTGCATGCGGCATTTCTGGGGTAGGCCATTAGCGAGGTGTAACCTCTTCTGACTGGACAGGTGAATGGACCTGGACAACTCATCTGCTAATCGAGAAGATCGCAGAGTTCTTCCCACCTGAGATGACTAGGCACAGTGACTTTGAGCAGCCTCCGATACACCTCGTCCATTTCTGTATATTTGGCGAATGTGGGCTTGGTGAGGAATATGTATCGAATCTTGTGCTGGATGTTGATGTCGAATTGGAGGGCGTCCAGGAATGCTTTTCCAGTGATACTCCCTTGTATTCCAGCAAACTTTGAACTGTCCTTAGACACTTCAGACAGTCTCTTTTTATAATCTGGGAGTGTCATCAATTTATCATCAATAACTTTCAGACCGGGGAGACCCTTCTTCTGGAGAGCTTCGATCTTGTTGAAGAACCTTTGTACTCCTTGGTCCATGACCTGAACCTTTTCTTCAAGCTGAAGAATTAGACTTCTCTTATTCAAAACCCTTTTTACCTCAATTATGGTCTTTGTTCTGTCCTCGATCTTCAGTTCTTCTAGCTCTTTTCTGTTCTTAGAATTTAAGAATCTGATGATCTCATTTTCTTGTGTTGGCATGTCTTCCAACTCTATTCTAATCTTCTCAATGGCCTGTTGGCTCCTCTGGACCAACTCATGTTGTTCAAACATAATCTGGATCATTGGTCATATTTCATTTATGGACTTTATGATGTCTGTCCATACATTCTCTTTGACCTCAGCCAAAGTCTTCCCTGCCACTGTTTGTTTTTGGAGTTGTTGTAGTTCCTTCCTTAGCTGCTCAGTTACCTATTTCTCTTTAGAGAGACTGGACTGGAAAGAAGTTTTGAGTTCCTGGAGATTCTCAACTTCTTTCTTAAGCCTAGTGATTTCAGTCTCTTGTAGGTTCATCTTTTCTAGGGATTTGGTGAGATCAGTTGTTCCCTCCTGTGATGTCACTGGTGTTGTTGATGGAATTGTTGTAACTGTTGCAGTGCTCAATCCGGCAATGGGGATAACATTCAATGGAATGCCTTCCATCGGCTTCATCTGTTCTTTCTCTTTCAATAATTTTTCCATCTCAGCTTCCATTTCCTTGAGCTGAGCATTCTGCTCCATGAGCAACTTTAGCATCTCATCCTTCTCACCTTCTTTCTCTGTTATCTCCTTCGCCTGTGACTCCTCTGTGGGCAGGAGTTTCAACTGTTTTCTTAAGGATGCGATGTCTGCATTCTTTTTTGTTATCATCTCTTCTGCTGCTTTGACGTTCGCAGGATCATAATCGATCTTGAGGACCAGCTCCTCCAACGTCTTGATTATGTTGTCTTTTGCGAAAGATGATATTTTCTCCAGCTTGAGTTGTGTCTGAGCATTATTCAGTGACACCTGAAATTTTGTTGTAGAAGCTGAAGCGTGTGCCAATGTGTGAAAAACCATCTCCCCTGTTTGTTTGTGCAGATCCATCTAATCTGTTGGATGCACGTCCTTCGCCTGGAACTCGAAGGTGGCCCTCTTGTAGTCTGATATCACTTTGGGATATGGTACCTGGGCTTGGAGGTAGGCCATGTGCATTATTCCCTTTTCTGTATCAAATGCAGACAACAGCCTGTGCTGCGCAGTTGACGATTGTTTCTGAAACTAGGCGTAATTACTATTGGTGTGGGTCTGGTTCTTTTTCTTGATCAATTCGTACTTCTCGAAAATGCCCAACTTGGGCCCAGTTTTGCTTGGCTGAGTATCCAGGGGAGAATCTGTGGATTTCTTCAGTATTGTTGTTTCGATTGCCTTATGCTGGCTCGAACCAAAAGGTAGAGTGACCAACTTGATCACTGGGGTAGTTACTATGGTAGGCGAGACTTCTTGTTCTATTGTCGTGCCAGGCGTTGAAACTGTCTTTGGCCTCTTGGTGTGCATCTGGAACTCCTCTGATGACACCTCTGTTACAGGTGGAGACGACTCTTGTCGAAGCCTTTTTTCCTTGGGGACCTGAGGTGTGGTAGTGGGTGGCACACTCTTCGAGGGCACCTACTGTTCCACTTCAACTTGTTGTTCCATTTCGACTAAGGTGTCAGGCACCCATACTGTCTGATTTGAAAATTTTTCGATCTCGGGCTTGGACTCATGCACATACGGGATATTCTTATTCCTCACTCGCATTTTTGAAATGATCCCGCATGGATCATAGTGCCATGTGAAACTCTTAAGGAATTTCATCTCCTTCAACATTCTGTCAGCTTCTTCCCTGGTGCCTCGACTATTGCAGATGAAAGAACCAATCCGCCCCTTGATTCTCAATTGCTGCTTCTTCTTCAGGGAAACAAAATGAATGTCATCTAAATTCATTATCTTCCTAATATATTCTAATGCAAAAATCCTTACCGGCACATATTGAGGTAGTTTGTAAGGTGCCAATTCACACCCGAAAACTCTGATCTCGGTCTGGTTCTGATATAAGTACCAGTCCCCAGTTTTTGTATTCTCCGAGAGATGAAAAATTCTCTGGACTTCGTCGTTGATGCGAGGCTCGGGTCTGCCACTCAACATGCTTACCACCGGGTGGTAAAACTGATCAATGAATGCTTTGAAGTCATATTCAGCAGAGTTACACTTCAATAAAGATGTCCATGCTGTGACTGGTTATGGTCTTCCGTCTGCGTCCATTTTCTGCATTGAAAAACTGAACTTGTCTGCTTGATAGAAAACGAACATATAGGCCAATATAGAAGAATATTTGAACATGCCTTCCATGCCAAAATTCACGAACTGTTCGTGAATATTGTTGGCCAGGAAAGTACTAAAATTGAACTGGGTGGTGGGTTTTTCGTCATTGGAGAAGATGGATAGAAAACCTAGAATGGGCTCATCTACCCACTGGTTAGAATAGTATCCTAATAGAGCGCAAAGAGAGGAAATAATCTGGTTTCCCTTGGTGGAGAACATGGATGACGGGTAAGGTGGATTGGTGGAAGGGAATTGAGCAGAAGTGGGAAAGAATAGCTCGAAAATTTGAGCTCTCTGTGGAAAAGTCATTTTTTGATACAGCTCTGTAAGGATCTCTAGGTCGAAAGGAGAGACAGAATCAGCACGGGGAATTTGCATCATTTGGTCAATGTCTTCGGGAGTGATGAAGAAGAGGACGTCTCCAGATGATGAGATGATGGCCCTCTGGTCGGGAATATAATGTGCTTGGAATTTGAGGGAGAATTTGGGAAAGTGGTGTATCTGGGGAAAAAGGTACAGGGGCAAATTGGACTCCCAGAGTCCAATCTCATCGCTCTGGTCCAGGAACACTTCTCGGAGACATGACTAGAGGTCTGAAAAATCGAGGTCACAAAGGGTATCTGCGATCAACCTGTCTTTATCCACCAACGGGATTTTGTCCAGGTCAACAGGAGGAGGAAGAAAAGGATTCTCTTCTCCTTCCGCTGGCCTTGGCTTTGGCGCCATCTCTGCAACAATACCTGTAATAAACAATATGTTAGTGGGGTCGAAGGCGACAGGGAAACAATGGAGGAATAGAGGTAAGTTTTTTGGCGCGATGGACGAATAAAGAATGAAAGGGGAATAATGGTAGTTTTATTTAAAACTGGGGTCGGTCGGATGCGGGAAAACGGTCAACATGACAACAGGTATATTATCCAGTAATTAATGGACAACGGGCCACTTGGGGGTGATATGGCAGGTGACGTTGGCCAAAACATATGGATGGGTGACGTGGCTGCTAGGGATTGGAGGTGATTTGAAGTGAAAGTCGTAATAAGGGGCTGATCATGAGTGAAAAGGGTGAAGGACTGACAACAGGGATTGACAACAGTTATGGGATGTGACACGACCCTGGGAACAAGTGGAACAAGTGGACTCAGTGGAGGATGACGTCCATGAGTGACGGGCTGTCAGATAGCATGTGGGGTATGGGACTTGAGGACCAATAGGCTGACGCCACATATGACCAGGGGCCCGCCGAAAGGAATATCCATTCCGGACCCCCCCCCCCTTTCAGTTAAAAGCAGAACACCAGGGGGGGTCCGAAATCCATTGTGATCCATTGATCTGCGCACTTGTTTCCTGGCCGCAGATCTGAGCGCGCTCTTTAATACTCATTATGGACCCCCCCCCTCCATTAAAGGCAAAACGGACGGGGGGGTCCGGAATCCATTGTGGACCATTGATTTAAGCGCTCCTCCCTGAGCCGTCCAGATGAGCACCCATGTTATTATAGATTCCGGACCCCCCCCACCCCCCCGGTTAAAAGCAGAATGGTCGGGGGGGTCCGGAATGCACTGTGCACCGTAGATCTTGGCGCCTGGATCAGAACCATCGATATGTGCAGGAAACATAAGCTAGGAGCGAAGAAATATGTACTTGGGGAAAAACTTAGGATATAAAGTATTTTATGGGTTTTTCCCAATTTTTCACATAGACACCACCAAGGGGACATCAACTAAACTATTCTTAGGCAAAGGGGACATGGTGTAGCATTTTCATCAATCTGGTTACATGGGTGGTGAAACAAATGAAGTAACTAACCTACCTGCTAACCTATCTTCCTAGGACAATTAACCCAGATTAAACTGTTGGGTTAAGAAATTACTCTACCTAAGGGCTATCTGACCAGGATTAGACAGGCTGGTCAGATTTATTCACTAATCTAACCTAAGGGCTATCTGACCAGGATTAGACAGTCTGGTCAGATTTATTCACTAAGCTAGCAACATTAAATTTAAAAATAACTTGGCCATGCTTGAAAGGTATGGCCAAGTTACTATTATTGCATGGGGCTTTTCTTTTCAATTCTTTTATGCCCTCTTTTCTTTTTCTTTTCTTTTCTTTTTCTTTTTCCTTTTCTTTTTCTTTTCTTTTTCCTTTTTCTTTTTCTTTTTTTTTTTTAATTTTTTTTTCAAATTATTTGCAGAATGAAAAATCATTTGTCAATAAAGACACTAGATACAGATAATATCCAAGTCATCAGTTGATTCCCATAATTTATGGGGTGATAACAGACTGGAAAGAGAAAAAGAGTTCTGATCACAGAGAATAGAGAGAGAACCAAGAGAAGGAGAGTAACCTTCGTCCTTATCTATTCATGTATTGGGATAAGGAGAGTAACCTTCATCCCTAACTTTTGTTGAGCTGGAAGTAAGAGATCGCATCTCAAAGCATCGTGGTCTAATCTCGGGGGTGGCCAGTGATAAATCCATCAGGAGTGATTGATCCTATGGTTGGGTGGAAATGAGTGCCCTTCTCAGTAGTTTCATCATGCCTTATGGTTCTGATAAGTGTTTCTGTACCTGGTGCTTTGAATTGTAAATAATGGATGCTTTCTTGTATTTATGTGCCTATAAATGGTTTATGTATTCAATGATTAAGTCAAGAGTATGTGTTCATTCCTTGAGATTTTTTACATCTGCTTGATTTTTCCCTCATGTTGTAGTTCAATTCATCGAAATCTCCTTTTCCAGGGAGTTTTTTCACTATCCTAGAGTCGAGTGAGTACTTCCCTATTTGCGGAGGTTGAATCCTGCAATCACTGTGAGGACAGAGTCTATTAACCTCAGGAGAGGTAGTGCATATATGCACCGAATCTCTGCAAGGTGAGCAGAGACTGAGACCGCCTTAAGTTCTAGAGTTGAGTAATGAACTTAAGGAGTGTGCAGAAGAATTCTTCCAAGCATTACGTTCAAGAGAAGGAGTGAAAAACTCATAAACCTTTCATAGCCAACAAATCCTGGGAAGGACAGTGAGATTCAAGTATCAAAAGGGAATACCCTTTCGTTCAGAAGATGAACAGATGAAACTTGTTCAGGAGAACCCAAGGTCTGTTGCGACCGTTAGATTTGAAGAAGGGGTGCAGGCGTTAACGCCTTGACTCCCTCAGTCTTCGTAAGTTCGACGAATGTTAGTAATCATCGTGAAAGGGACTGATCCTTCAAAACCCAAAGTAGCGATGTGACCTAGACCATAGATCCAAGGATCTATCAGGACCCTCCTTGACCGTCAGATTGACGAGATCGGAGTTCGCACATGAGAGTGGACTTTGTGAAGTCTCTAAGTTTCGAAATCATCAGAATTGTCCGTCGTCAGGGGGACAGGTGACAACAGATCCGAGAGTTCGAAGAATCAGAATTTGGAATATTTGTGAGGGGAAGAGTGAGAACTCGCGAAGTCTAAAGTCACGTGGTCAATCCTAGCCATTGGTGTTGGGAAGGGTACGTGGCAAAGATCCATAGGCTTCGAAGGGAGAACCCCTTCGGAGAAAATCCAGGGGGAGAATACCCGAAGGGTCATGAGCTGCAGCAATCTTGATCGTCCATCAAGACAGGGCACGTGTCAAGAGATCAACATTTCGCTGACTCGTGGAGTGGAAAGGTCAAAGGGCAGAGTCGTGAGGACTCGCAAACTGTGAAATCGCAAATTGATATGGACCATTATATCACGGGGAGTCTCAAACCATTGATCTGAGGTGAGATAAACTCGAAAGTTAAGATTTCGAGGAAAGGGAGAGGGACTAACTTCCAACTTTGCAAAGCACGGAGTCACAAAGTGTTCAATATTTGGCCCTAGGTCTTAGCCGGAGGTCATATCATCGAAATCTAAAACAAGGAGCTAGCACTTGCTAGACTCTAAGTTCGGAGTTCGGGACTTCGAGGATCGGAGGAGTTGAGGTTGGCTCATGTCCAACCACCCGAAGTCCAAAATCGCGAAGCACCTTTTTGGTTAATCTTGTGGTCACCGCCAATGGTCGTGTGGAGGATTTTGTCAAAAGGGGGCTAGTCTCTATTTCAGGAGTTTGGGAGTTAGGAGAGTCAGAGTTGGCTCATATGCGAATGCTCAACTTGCGAAGTCGTGAAGCACCTTTTGGTAGGCATGTATTCATAGCTTGAGGTCATATGAAGGAAGGGGCTAGCATGGAAATCTAGCACCTGTTTCTCAAATCCTTCAAGGGGCCAGAAAAGAGCCGCGGGTTTGGAAGAAACTGCAGTTGAAGGTGGGGGGAATCTACAGAGAGTTAAGAAAAAGATAATTTTATTTATGCCCCATCGTGGGTGTGTTACAAATCAGTATCAGAGCATGGTTACAACACTTGGCCTGCTTGGGATCATGGACGAGACGCCTAAATCTCTATTTGAAGTACTTTTAAAAGAATGACACTCTACCTTACTTTTTAGTCTGATTAAAAATTTTATTAAGGAAAGAATGAAACTTTCTACTGTTTGTGTGCATTTAATAAATTGAACCGTGTATTGTTCATGAACTAATAGATTCTTACCTAACAATAAGTGTTTTTTTCAACACTAGAGAAGTCAGTAAATCACGGAAGAACTTCAAGAATAAAGGATGGTAACATTAAATGAAGTGGGGGATGGCTCCCACAATAGAGACGAAGAATATGACGAAAGGAGGGTGGTGGAAACTCCTCCGGATTTCGCTGAAACTGTAAGGAGCCTCGGGGATGAATTACAAAGTTACAAGGCTGACAATGAGAGATTGATAAAGGATCAAGAAAAACAAACAGAGATTAAGACGATAGAAGAGGCTGAAGTTTGGCTGCTTGGTTTAAAGAAATACTTTAGAGTCCATGATTACTCTGAAAACTCGAAGGTTCGAATAACCATATTTAACCTGAATGGAAAGGCTTCCATTTGGTGGGAAGACCTTAGGAATGTGAAAGGAATCCATGACAAGGACCTGTCATGGAAACAATTTGATAAATACTTTAGGAAACAGTATCTGTCAGAGAGATACATGGATGGGAAGACTAAGGAATTCTATGAACTCAAGTTGGGGAAGCTTACCACAGATGAATTTGTCAATAAATTTCTTGAACTACTGAGGGTACCCTAAAGATGAAAAAGTAAAAATGCAGTGATTCATTGGTGGGTTACCTTGGACCTACCGGGACAATATCAAGTTCGATGAACCAAGAACCTTATAAGAAACTATCTGGAAGGCGAGGTATTGTTATGAACAATTTGGGAATAAGACAAGACCCCACGAGGACTGGAAGAAGGGGAGTAGTTCGAGATTCTGGAAGAAGGGATTTAAATCCTCAAGATTTAAGAACTATGGAAAATATTCTAGAAGAAGCCTTCCTACTAGAAGTGTATATCAGCAAAATTTCCCCTCTCAAAGTGGAAATAAACCTTCTAAGACAGTCCCAGAAAATATCGATAACCTAAAGAAGGAACCCATAAAATGTTGGGGTTGTGGAGAAGACCATCGATTGAGGGACTGCCCATACAGACAACATAACAGTAAGAGGGTCTACAATATCCAAGAAGCTACCACCATCAATGATGTGGCTAGGATCATGCCATGAATCTATGCAACCTTGGACAATAATCAAGCCGACCACCAAGCTTCAGTAGTGGAGTTGGAAGGTATAATCGACAACCATCTAGTTTCTGTCTTAATTGACCCAGGTTCTAATTTGAGTTATGTGGCCCCTCAGACTATTGATAGGTGTAAAATGCAACCAATTAAACATGTTAAACCATGGTTGGTGCGATTAGCCATTGGGACTAAATGAAATGTGGCAGAGGTTATACTAGCCTGTCAATTCATCATGGGTGGATGGCCCACCCAAGCGACCAGTAACATACTTCCCCTGGGATCTTATGACTTGTTGATTGGTATGGATTGGTTGGATTCTTATAAAACTAAATTAGACTATTATCATAAAACCTTAAAATGTGTAAATGAAGAAGGGAGAAAAGCAACCCTCCAAAGGATTCAGAAGCCTGTCTCAGTGAGACAAATATCAGCCCTTCAAATGAAAAAGTATTGCAGAAAGGGGTGTCCCTTATATGCCTCACATGTAATAGAATATTTTGAGAATGACAAACCAAACCTAGAGGACCACCCCATATTAAGAGAATAAAAGGATGTGTTCCTAAAAGAGGTACCAGGTCTACCTCCGAGAAGGGATGTTGACTTCTCGATAGAACTTACATCGAGAGCGGTACCAGCATATAGAACGCCATATAGAATGAGCATGCCAGAACTGGTCGAGCTCAAGGTACAACTAAAGGAGATTATGGAAAAAGGCTACATCCGACCCAATGTATCTCCATGGGGATCACCTGTCTTATTTGTGAAAAATAAATATGGCACACTCCGACTATGCATAGATTACAAACAACTCAATAAGACAACCATAAAGAAAAAGTACCCCTTGCCAGGAATCAATGAGTCGTTCGACCAATTCAGAGGTGCTTCCATGTTTTCCAAGATCGAATTATGGTCTGGATACCACCAAGTCTAGATTAAGGATGAAGACATCCACAAAACAACCTTCAGGACGAGGTATGGTCACTATGAATTCGTGGTGGTGCCATTTGGGTTGTTAACCAATGCCCCGACCACTTTCATGTGCTTGATGAATAATGTACCCAACAAATTCCTAGAGTAATTTGTGTTGGTTTTCATTGATGATATCCTAATCTACTCCAAGAACAGGGAGGAGCACGAAGAACATCTTAGACTCGTACTTCAGGTACTAAGAGAGCATCAACTCTACGCTAAGTTTAGCAAGTGAGATTTATTTCATAAGCAAGTCCATTACTTAGGCCATGTCATCTCTAAGGAAGGGGTGGCAGTGGACCCTGAAAATATCAGATCTATTATGGAATGGCCTACCCTGAAGGATGTTTATGATTTTAGGTCCTTCATGGGCCTAGCAGGATACTATAGAAGGTTCATAAAAGCGTTTTCTAGGATTGGCTACCCAATCACTGCCCTTGAGAAAAACGGGATTAAATTCATTTGGACATCAAAATGTGAAGAAATATTTCAGGAAATGAAATACCTCCTGACCCATGCACCCATTTTGAATATTGCAGACCCGGATAATGATTTCCTCGTGTGTACATACGCCTGCAAGGAAGGACTTAGAGGGGTCCTTATGCAAGAGGGACGTGTAATTTCTATGCGTCCCAAAAATTAAATGAGCATGAGATCAATTATGTGACCCATGACCTAGAGTTGGAAACCATAGTGCATGATTTTAAAATGTGGAGGCACTACCTCCTGGGAAGGAGATTTGTGCTTATGATAGACCATTGTTGGTTGAGGCACTTGTTTGATCAACCAAAACTCAATGCCAGGCAAGCTAGGTGGATGGCTCTCATTAGTGAGTTTTATTTTGAAATTAAACACATAAAAAGAAAATAAAATAGGGTGGGCGATGCCCTTAGCAGAGATATAAAGAAAATTCATTTGACAACAGTAAGCACTTGTGAAATGGATATCAAGGAAAGATTCATAAATGCACAATAGATAGACGAATTCTTCAAAACTGTGACCTCATACCTAAGAGAGGATCCTACAGGGATAAAGTACAAAGGCTACCAAATGCTCGAGGAAGGGATGCTGACTTACATAAATAGATTGTACATTCCAAACCGTGACGACTTGAAGAGGTTCATAACTGATGAACTGCATAAGAGACCATATAATGGTCACCCAGGATATCATAAGATGATCACAACCACTAGGAAACAATTTAATTGGCCCGAGTTGAAGAAATACATAGCTAAATACCTAGCTAAGTGCCTAGAATGCCATCAAGTTAAGGCAAAACACTGGCACCCAGCAGGATTGTTACAACCCCTACCAATTCCAGAATGGAAATGGGAAACCATCTCCATGGATTTCATCACCGGATTACCAAGGTCGACCAAGAAAAATGATGCCATCATGGTCGTGGTGGACAAATTGAGTAAGTATTCTCATTTCATCCCTGTCAAGTCAACTTGAAAGGAAATAGATATTTCCAGCATCTTTATGAAGGAGATATTCAAACTGCATGGCATGCCCAAGGAAATTGTATCTGACAAAGATACCAAATTTACTTCAAACTTTTGGAAATCCCTAATGGTTGGTTTTGAAACTAGATTGTTGTTCATCACAACCTACCACCATCAAAATGATGGACAGACATAAAGAGTGAACCAAATAGTAGAAGACATGATAAATATGCATGTAATGCATCAACCTAAGAAGTGGGAAGACTACCTACCATTGGTAGAGTTTTCCTACAACAACAGTTATCATGAATCCTTGAAGATGAGCCCTTTTGAAGCCCTCTATGGTAGATAGTGCAAGATTCCAATGAGCTGGAGAAACCCAATGGACAGAATTACAATCGAACCTGACATGCTGAAAGAAATGGAACAACAAGTGGTTCAGATAAGGCAAAATATGAAGATTTCTCAGGATAGACAAAAAAGTTACGTCGACAAGAAGAGAAATCATAGAGACTTCAAGACCGAAGACCATGTCTATCTCAGAGTTAGACCCAAGAAGAGTTCCTTGAGAATGGGAGCCTGTGCCAAATTGGCACCTCGGTATTGTGGACCCTTTGAAGTCTTATATAGAGTGGGACCTGTAGCCTATAGGCTAGCACTTCCTCCCACTGTAAAGGCACATAATGTTTTCCATGTTTCATTATTAAAAAAAATATGTACATGATGCTAATCATATAATTGACTGGTCTGTGATCCAAGTGGAACCAGAGGGAGAATTCCTACCAGAACCCCAATGCATACTAGACATGAAGGAAACTTCACTCGGGAACTGAACCATTACACATGTCAAGGTGTAGTGGAAGCACTTTCGTCGAGATGAGGCTACGTGGGAAATGGAAGATGCCATGAGACAAGCATATCCAATTTTGTTTACTTCTGTACATACATATTGTGTTGATAGATAGAACATCGAGGACGATGTTTCTTTAAGGGAGAGGGAATTGTAACACCTTGTTTCCCACAGTCTATAAATATAACTATATTGGCCAAGGAACTATGGAAAACTCAAAGGTGCGAATGTTTGTTTTAATGGACCTTTGAATAGAAGGTTGATGAATGTAATTTTTTTTATTTTAATAGAAAATGGAGACGTATTGCATGATTGTTGTGAAGGGAATGTGCTAAGGGAGACCACGATTTCTAATGAAAAGGTGGTGGAGGGGACCCAGAATGGTTGTGTTAATCTCCATCGAACCAGTACTATATTGGATTTTAAATCGCTCAAGATCAGAACAACCCTCTAACCAAGAATGAATTCCTGTCAGGCTAGTAGGTGGGAAGGCCCCCTCAAGAGTTAATGAGGGGATGGGACGAACTGCCCATCTAGAAGGCTTCTAGACCTGACCACACATGGGGGAATTCAAGCCACACAGAATCTTCCTGGGGAAGGAAAGAAAGGAAGCGTGGTGTGGGTAGAGAGGACTTGCGAAGAGTGCAGAGATGAGAGCAGAAGCTCTTGGGTCCGAGGAAGGACTGGAAAGTGAAAAATAGTTTTGATCACATAGAATAGAGAGAGAACCAGGAGAAGGAGAGTAACCTTCGTCCTTATCTATTCCTATATTGGGAGAAAAAGAGTAGCCTTCGTCCTTAACTTTCGTTGAGCTGGAAGTAAGAGATCACATATCAAAGCATCATGGTCTAAGCTCGGGGTGGCCAGTGATAAATCCATCGAAAGTGATTGAGCCTATGGTTGGGTAGAAACGAGAACCCCTCTCAGCAGTTGCATCATGCCTTATGGTTCTGATAAGTGTTTCTGTACCTGGTGCTTTGAATTGTAAATAATGGATGCTTGCTCATATTTATGTGCCTATAAATGGTTTATGTATTGAATGATTAAATCAAGAGTATGCGTTCATTCCTTGAGAGATTTCACATTTGCTTGATTTTTCCCTCATGTTGTAGTTCAATTCCTTGAAATATCATTTTCCAGGGAGTTTCGTCACTATCCTAGAGTCGAGTGAGTACTTCCGTGTTTGCAGAGGTTGAATCCCGCAATCATTGTGAGGACAGAGTCTATTAATCTCATGAGAGGTAGTGCATATATTCACTGAATCTCTGCAAGGTGAGCAGATACTGAGACCGCCTTAAGTTATAGAGTTGAGTAATGAACGTAAGGGGTGTGCGGATGAATTCTTCCAAGCGTTACGTTCAAGTGAAGGAGTGAAAAAATCCTAAATATTTCAAAGCCAACAAAGCACAGGAAGAATAGTGAGATTCAAGTATCGAAAAGAAATACCCTTTCGTTCGGAAGATGAACAGACGAAACCCATTCAAGAGAACCCAAGGTCTGTCGCGACCATTACATTTGAAGAAGGGGTGCAAGAGTTAATGCCTCGACTCCCTCAATCTTCGTAAGTTTGATGAACATTAGTAATCATCATGAAGGGGATGGATCCTCTGAAACCTAAAGTAGCGATGTGACCTGAACCGTAGATCCAAGGATCTATCAAGACCCTCCTTGACCATCAGATTGACGAGATCAGAGTTTTCACAGGAGAGTGGACTTTGTGAATTCCCGAAGTTCTGAAATCATCGGAACCATCCATCGCCAGGGGGACAAGTGACAATAGATCCGAGAGTTCGAAGGATCGGACTTCGGAAGATTTGTGAGGGGAAGAGTGTTAAGCCCTAATATTGGCTCATTACCCCTTAATTGGAGCATATTATATTAGTAATGTTATTTTATCTATGTCGGCTTTAGGCCATTAGTTGTAATTATGCCTCCTAGTCTCCTATATATGCCAAGGAGACATTTTCATTTTGAATCATCTTGTACTTGAACATTTAAGTGGGGTAAAAGGAGGTTTCCCCCTGAAGGAGGCTTATCATATAAAATTATCTATTTTTCAAGGCGTTGAGTACTTTTTCTGAGGTTTTTCTATGCTATATTGATATTTGGTTCTTAACATATGGTATCAGAGCTCAAGGTCTTGGGGTTTCGCTGCTACATCTGAGACACCTTGGAATTTTTGCTATAATTTTTTTTCTACAACTTTTCAGAAGGAATGAATTGGAGGATATTTAGTAGATGGATCAAGGTATGTTGGGTTCAAAATTCAGCTCCTGAGGCCTTACACTTTCGAATATACAACTTGTACAAGATAGGGTTCTGGAATCATCCTGAACTGAGTCATTGCGGAATTTTTGTTATAAAAACTTCTCTGTAACGTTTCAGGCCCTGAACTCTATAGGATATTTACATAAATTAGTAAATTATCTTTGGTAAAAATTTCAGCTTCTGGGTCATCTTAAATTTGTAGATACACCCTGTGTGAGATAGGGTATCTGACTAGTCCTATTAACTAGTCTCAATAAGGTATTCCAAGTAAAACAATCATAAATTCTTCCTAGAGTATCCAAATTGAGTGGGACTAGTTTCATTGGATCGTGGACAATCTGTAGTATTTCTGGAGCGAGTTTCAGAATTTTATATCAATTATTTTGTGTATGGAACGCTATACAAGTGAGATCTCCTGGAAAGGACAAAAAACGACAAGTTGTGGGGAAGTTACTGTAAATTCCACTTAGCACATCCAATTTTGATCAGACCTGTGGCATTGTAGAGAAGAAATATCAGAGAACTACATAAAATAAAGTTTCATATACAGAAGGTCCAAAACTTGTGAGATACAACAGAAGAAATATTGTCGAGCAGAACCACCTCAAAATCAAGGTTCAAAAGTGATACTTGGCCAACATGCCACCAAAAAAGGGAACTTCTACACCAAATAAGCCTCCAAAAAATCCTACTTGGACTCT
>ML841921.1:36506-50088 GCA_009831015.1 Picea engelmannii
AGTGGTATTCTCCACAATGTCCCACAACTCGTTCTCTTGCAAAAGCAAGATCATCCTCTCCTTCCAAGCACCAAAATTCGCTGCCCCATCAAGTCTGTCTTCAACCCTCAAACCAGTATCCATGACCCTCTTTCTGCTGAAAAATCACAAATTCAAGAATCTTCCCTTTGAAGTGACTGTTGTCCCTACTTTCTTTCTGCTGAAATTTCTGCCTCTCTTCAGCTCAGCTCTGATACCATGTTAATTTTTTCAAAATCCCAACCCAGTTTCAGTCTCGCTGTCTTTTCATTCAAATTTAAATGCCAAACTCAGTTTCAGCACTGTTTCAACATATGTTACAGCCCGGTGTTTCAGCATATGACTCAGCACTGTGTTTTAGCATATACTACAGCCTGGTGTTTCAGCATATACTCAGCCTGGTGTTTCAGCATATACTTAGCCTAGTGTTTCAGCATATACTCACAGCGGTGTTTCAGCATATGACTCAGCACTGTGTTTCAGCATATACTACAGCCTGGTGTTTCAGCATATGCTACAGCCTGGTGTTTCAGCATATGCTACAGCCTAGTGTTTCAGCATAAGCTACAACCTGGTGTTTCAGCATAAGCTACAGCCTGGTGTTTCAGCATAAGCTACAGCCTGGTGTTTCAGCATATAAAAAAATTAACAGAAAATAAATTTCAAAACTGAAACATGAGGATTATGAACATCGTTTTCAACGTAGAAATAAAATATCAGCAATATACAAAACTCAGAGAATATAGACACAAAGATATTTGGTCTAACTTTGACCCTGGAAAAACCCACAAGGGGAAAACCAGTGAGAGAGCGATTTGTATTATTTATGAGCTTTTGAGAAATTCTTTTACAGCATATTCATCTTCAGATATTTATACAAATTTATCTGGACATTCCTGTAGCTTTGCTCCTCAATTTCTGAACCAGAAAATCATACAAATGTACGACAATTAATGTTGTATGGACTGTCATGAAATTCGTGCCAAAACTCTGCTAAGATTCAATTTCTGTGCCACTCAAAGCTATTCGGCAACCTTGGAATGCATGCCAATGCTCCCAAAAATTGCTGCTGCTGTCTCTTTTCTTCAGCTCGACCTCTCTCTTGCTCTCTCTTGTTCTCTCAACAAGAATTCTTGACCTCCTCTTGTTCTCTCAACAAGAATGCTTCAACTTCCTCTTGCTCTTGGTATCTCACCAAAAATCCTCTTGGCCTCTCACCAAGATTTCTTCAACTTCCTAGAATGGGTGCGCCCATTTGCCTTAATCAACCTCATGAGGGAAGGTGAGGAGTTTTCTAATCTAACAGCTGGGATTAGATTAGATGGGTGGATGAGATTTGGTGTCTCTTCACTCACCCTCACTTTAATCATAAAATTATCTTTTAATTTGCATCTCACAAATTAATTTGACTAAGACCCATATTCAGCAATTTCTCCCCCTTAGGCGCCTAGGGAAGAGAAACACTTGCCTTGGTATTTTATTTTAATTTAAAATTTAACAATGAACACCTCTGATTCACTTGACATCTACCACAGTGAAAAATATGACATAAAAAATGACACGTCCATAAAACCAAAAAGACAAAAACTAAAAGAGAAAATGTATAAGAACTATACATATGTATAAGAAGTCACTCAAGGCGACCCACCTATGAGTAATAATTCTTGAGGTAGATCCCATTTCTAGGCTTTGCCAAAGAATTTCCCTCAAAGTCTACCAGATGATAAGCGCCCTTATTTAGAACCTCCTTCATGATGAATGATCCGAACTTACCTGATGGGTTTGAACTTACTTGCCCCCAGGGGATCCTTTTCTTGGTCATAGACTAGGACAAGGTCACCTTCAGAGAAAATCCAAGGGTGAACGAACCGATCATACTGACACTTGAATTTTTTTTTGTGAGCCTCGTTAGCCAAGGCTACATTAGGACGCTTCTCAATATATAATAAACAGTCTTCAAGTGGTGAAGTGTCTGGCAATAACTGTACTTCCAACTTTAGAGATGAGATCCGACACTCTATAGGAAAGACTGCTTCCAGCCTGTAAATGAGTTGAAAAGGTGAGAAACCGGTTGCATTCTTAATAGATGTTTAGTAGGCCCATAACACAGAGTACAACATCAAATGCCAATTTGACTTGAATGAATTGATCATTCGTTGTAGAATAGTCTTAAGGGACTTATTCATAGCTTCCACCTGACCATTCGCTTATGGGTAGTAGGGTGAAGAATGTTCTTGCCTCAACCCAAGATTTGACGTTAAATCAGACATCATTTTATTTTGAAAGTGACTACCATGGTCAGTGACAATCTCTCTCTGGATGCCAAACCTTGCTATTATCTGGTTAAACAAAAAGAGAGCTGCTATCTCGCCATCATCTTTAAACATTGGCATAGCCTCGAACCACTTTGTAAAGTAGTCTATTGCTACGATGATATAACAGTGCCCCCTTGATGAAGGGGGGTTGCATGTAGCATAATCAATCCCCCACTTGGTGAAGGGACCAACTGTGATGATGAGAAACATGGGAGCAGGGTGTTCCCTCATATTTTGAGAGAATATCTAACATGGGTGGCACATCTTGACCGATTCAACACAATCTTTGATTAATGTCGGCCAAAATTAATCGTCTCATAGAATCTTTTGGGTTGTTGCCAACCTAGACAGATGAACGCCATGTGCTCCATTGTGGCAATTTTTAAGCATGATTTATGCTTCTTCATGAGTGATACATCGATGAAGGATGCAATCTACACCTCGATGATAGAAAGTTTCCTCGAGTATGAGATAGTTCTTAGCCTGATGGCGTATACAACAATGCTCATCGCAAGAAGCAGAGGTGGGGCACTTCAAAGTCTAGAGATAGACTAGTATATCACCGTACCAGGGGTCCAAAGATGCAATCAAAAACATGTCTCCTTTGATAGGTGACTCCTCAAGTATAAAATCACCTGATTCGACAGAAAGTTCTGAGATGAGTTCCGCAAAGACCAATGACTTTTTGGATTTCACCAAAACAAAATCCAAGTCGAATTCTTGGACGATAACTATCCATCTACTGATATTTCCACCAATTACATGTCATGTCAACATGTATTGAAACAAATTCGCAATGGGAATGACGATGGTCTTGAAAAAAAAGATGTAATGACGGAACCGCTGGACAACATGAATTGTTACATACGCAAGTTTTTCAACATGGGAATAATTAAGTTCTGGTCCAATGATCTAGATTATTTTTGGCACGAAATGAGAGTGGAGATATAATAAAGAAATGCACTAAGATATCACAGATATTCAATAATATAACAGAAATGTATCAGAGATGCAACCATAAACACGGATATACAGTAATACACAATTTCTATTAATCAAAGAAATGTACAGAGACTATAAAAATACATCACATAATACCTCATCCTTGAAGGGTTGGATGTCATATTTCAATCGGCACTATTGGCTGACACGAAGATCTCTTTTTTGGTGAAGCCACCCTATGTTGTATGGTTGTGGGTGTGGTGTTGTCGACAATCCCAACTATTTCATGACCTCTGCTGAGATGAGGTTCTTCTGACTTCCACTATCAACAATAAAATGCAACGGGATCCCCTTCACCCACATCTGTGAATGAAAAACGTGTCCCCCCTCTTCAGGATCTATTGGTTCTTCTCGTTAAATTGCGGTAGTCGCGGCAATAGCAGTGGGGTCTAAGTCAATGATCTTTCCTTTACCAGTATTTTCAGAATCAGATTCTGAATTAGGGTTTGGATCCTTGTCTTTGATCTCAGCCACCAATGACTGTTTTGAGCAACATTCATCAGTGTTGTGCCAGGGGATTTTGTGGAAATCACACCATTTTTCGGTGTCCTTCTTTGTCTTCCTGTGACCCTTCTTTTCCTGTGGCTTGGACTGGTTTTTGGGAGACTGTTTGTTAGGGTTGTATTTGTCATACTTTGGTTGTTGCATATTTTCAGGCCTGAACTCCCATTTATTCTGGTGCCTAAATTTTTTCTCGATTTTAACAGCATATCGATAGGTATCACCGAGTGATGAGATGTCTAGAAACTCCATTTCAGTTTGGATGTATCTATGTAGATCCCCACGGTATTTCAGAACCAAATGTCATTCAAAGTATTTGATACCCATCTTGGTGCGCAAGGTATGGAAGGTATTGGTGAACTCCATAACTGCTTGGCACTTCTCTTGCTGCAGCGTTGTCCATCTCATGTACTGGTCCTCATAGTTGCCAATAGGGTAATACTGTTCCTTTACTGCATCCACAAAAAAATGCCAAGTGGGATCAACCCCATATATTTCAGACTCCTCTCTGGAATTCTTCTCCCAGTAAGTTTCCCACCAATGTTTGACATGGGGGAGAGCATTAAGGAGTGCGAAGATGATCTTTTCTCTGTCAGAAAAATTATGAACAGATAAATAACCTTCTAACAGATTTAACCATTTATCTCTGCATCTATCTGACCTTCAAATATAGGAATATCAAAATTGACTTGTACCTTAAAAGGCGAGGTGCCTCCAAAGTGGTCACTTGATTAAGATGCACCTGATGCTAACGGGAGGTGTTGAAGGATGTGGGAAAAATTCTCCATCATTTCGTCCCTCTGTCGTGTGAGAGCTTGCTCAAGCAACAGACTTATAGGATCGTCTACTCCGTCGTTTTTCTTTTCTTCCACCATTGAGGGTTTCTTGGGTGTGGGAGAGCAATTTTATTCAATATAGACAATATTGAGACCCAAATTTCTATACTCGGACCTCGTCGGGGACATGCACTGAAAAAACGATCAAGAACAACTTGCTCTGATACCATTGATCCAGATTATTTTCGGCACGAAATGAGAGCGGAGATATAATAAAGAAATGCACTAAGATATCACAGATATTCAATAATATAACATAAATCTATAAGATATGCAACCATAAACACAAATATATAGTAATACACGATTTCTATTAATCAAAGAAATGTACGGAGACTGTAAAAATAGAGAGTGAAAACTCGCTAGAATGGTGGTAGCTTATCTCTGAGAAGAGATGTGACTGCTTCTTGCATTCGTAAGAAGATGATTACAATGAGGCTCTGAAGGCCTTTTTACAATAAACATGAATGCACAAAACCCTAGACATCCAAAAACCTAACCCTTGGAGATGAAGCGCCAAAAGTCATGTGGGCCCCATTTGGGTAAGTTAGTACATTAAATTCTCGGGGTCGTAACTTTTTCATACGGATTTTGTTTTAGGCGTATGATAGCTCGTTGGAAAGGTATCATCGAGGAGATTCATTTTGGGGTCTCAATAATGTCAAAGGATATCATTGAGAACCTCTATCCTGAAAAAGCTTCATTTGGGCCCTCAAATTTGACCTGGAAGTTAAAAACTGCTAAAAATAGTAAATTGCCAAAATTGCCAGAAAACTATTTTGGGCCAGTTGAAAAAGGTGGGTGGCCACCGATATCCACTTGGATCAATCCTCCCTCCTTAGGAATAAATGGTCTCCATTGCGTTGAGTTCCCAGGGGAGAGGGAAAAGCGTTTACTGAATCTGCATCTTGGTGAGTTTCTTGCCTTGTTGGAGACGTTGCGCTGCTCAGTTTGTGGAAGTCTCTGTTGAGGCTGAGGTTGTTCAACAAGTAAGGCTACATGAGAGGATGGTGTGCATAAGGAATATTTTCTCTTTGCTGCAACAATTTCAACCTACTTCTGTTGTGTAGAAGGTGCTTGGGGCGAGGCTGTAGTGGTTCCAGTGTCCTTATGTTACCCTTTTGAACATATTGTGAAGAAGCTAAATTTTGTTGTATGAGATACTACCTTGCAACACTTTTTAGGTGGAATAAGAGTCGAAACTACCTCTGGTATTCTGTAGAGATGACCCCCAAGAGAAACAATGACACTGTGAGGTAGAGACTCATAAACAACATGGCACTTCCAGATATATGGTTGGCCCAAGAGAACATCACAGACATCCAGTCGGGAAACATTACATAATACCTCATCCTTGAAGGGTTGGATGTCGTATGACAATCGACAGTGTTGGCTGACACAAAGATCTCATCCTTGGCAAAGCCACCTGATGTTATATGGTTGCAGCTGTGGTGTTTTTGACAATCCCAAATGTTTGACGACCTCTACTGAGATGAGGTTCTTTTGGCTTATGCTATCAACAATAAAATGTAGCGAGATCCCCTTCACCCACATCTGTGAATGAAAAAGGTGTTCCCCCTCTTCAGGATCTGTTGGTTCTTCTGGTTGAATTGTTGCAGTCGCGACAATAGTAGTGGGGTCTACGTCAATCATCTGTCCTTTACCAGTATTTTTAGAATCAAGGTTTGGCTCCTTGTATTTGATCTCGGCCACCAATGACTATTTTGAGTGACATTCATCAGTGTTGTGCGAGGGTATTTTGTGGAAATCACACCATTTTCCGATATCCTTCTTTGTCTTCTTGTGACCCTTCTTTTCCTATGGCTTGGACTAGTTTTTGGGATATTGTTTGTTAGGGTTGTCTTTTCATACTTTGGTTGTTAAGGATTTGCAGGCCTGAACTCCCATTTGTTCTGGTGCCTCAATTTCTTCTCGATTTTAACAACATATCGATAGGCAACATTGACTGATGAGATGTCCAGAAAATCCATTTCAATTTGGAAGTATCTGTGTAGAGCCCCACGGTATTTCAGAACCAAATGTCGTTTGTATTCTTTGATACCCATATTGGTGCACAAGGTATGGAAGGTATTGGTGAACTCCATAACTTCTTGGCCCCTCTCTTGTCGCAGTGTGGTCCATCTCATGTACTGGTCCTCATAGTTGCCAATAGGGTAATACTGTTCCTTTACCGCATGCACAAAATATTCCCAAGTGGGCCCATCCCCATATATTCCAGACTCCTCTGTGGAACTATACTCCCAGTAAGTTTCCCACCAATGTTTGACATGGGGGAGAGCCTTAAGGAGTGCAAAGATGATCTTTTCTCTATCGGAAAAATTATGAACAGAGAAATAACCTTCTAACATATTTAACCATTTATCTAGGGTGTCTGCATGTTTCTGACCTTCAAATATAGGAATATAAAAATTGACCTGTACCTTAAAAGTCGAGGTTCCTCCAAAGTGGCCACTTGATGAAGATGCACTTGATGCTATCAGGAGGCGTTGAAGGATGTGGGAAAAATTCTCCATCATTTTGTCCCTCTATCGCGTGAGAGCTTGCTCAAGAAACAGACTTATAGGATCATCTGCTCCTTTGTTTTTATTTTCTTCGACCATTGAGGGTTTCTTGGGTGTGCGAGAGAGATTTTATTCAAGAGAGACAATCTCAAGACCCAAATTTCTATACTCGGACCTCATCGGGGACATGCATCGAAAAAATGATCAAGAACAACTTGCTCTAATACCATTGATCTGGATTATTTTCAGCATGAAATGAGAGCAGAGATATAATAAATAAATGCACTGAGAGATATCGCAGATATTCAATAATATAACAGAAATGTATTAGAGATGCAACCATAAAAACAGATATACAATTATACACGATTTCTATTAATGAAAGAAATGTACAGAGACTGTAAAAATAGAGAGTGAAGACTCGCTAGAATGGTGGCAGCTTATCTCTGAGAAGAGATGTGATTGCTACTCGCATTCATAGGAAGATGATTAAAATGGGGCTATAAAGTCCTTTTTACAATAAACAGGAATGCCAAAAACCCTAGACATCCAAAAACTTAACCCGAGGAGATGAAGTGCCAAAAGTCATGTGGGCCCCGTTTGGGTAAGTTAGTACATTAACTTCCTGGGGTCGTAACTTTTGCATACGATATCCGTTTTAGGTGTATGATAGCTCGTTGGAAAGGTATCGTTGAGGAGATTAATTTTGAAGTATAAATCATGAATTATGATATAATCAAGAACCTTGATCTCGAAAAACCTTCATTTGGGCCCTCAAATTTGACCCAAAAGTTAAAAACCTCTAAAAATAGTAAATTGCCAAAATTGCCAGAAAACTATTTTGGGCCAGTCGGAAAAGGGGGGTTGCCATAGATATCCACCTGAATCAATTCTCCCTCCTTAGGAAGCAATGGTCTCCATTACATTGAGTTCCCGTGGGAGAGGGAAAAGCGTTTACTAAATCTGCATCTTGGTGAGTTGCTTGCCTTGTTGGAGATGTCGCGTTGCTCAGTTTGTGGAAGTATTTCATGAACCTATTGAGGTTAAGGCTGTTCAAAAAGTCAGGCTACATGAGAGGATGGTGTGCAGAAAGAATCTTTGTGCTTTGCTGCAACCTTTTCAATCTACTTTTATTGGGCAGAAGGTGCTTGGGGCGAGGTTGTAGTGGTTACAGTGTCCTTATGTTTCCATTTTGAACATATTGTGAATAAGCTGACTTTTGCAGTATGTGATACTATCTTGTGACACTTTTTAAGTGAAACAGTAGTCAGAACTACCTCTAGTATTATGTAGAGATGACCCCCCATAGAAACAATGACACTGCGAGGTCAAGACTCCTAAACAACATGGTGCTTCAACATATATGGTTGGCCCAAGAGAACATCACATACATAAAGTGGGGAAACATCACATAATACCTCATCCTTGAAGGGTTGGATGTCGTATGACAATCGAAACTGTTGGATGACACAGAGATCTCATCCTTGGTGAAGCCACCCGATGTTGTATGGTTGCGGGTGTGGTGTTCTCGACAATCCCAACTATTTGACGACCTCTGCTGAGATGAGGTTCTTCTGGCTTCCGCTATCAACAATAAAGTGTAGCGGGATCCCCTTCAGCAACATTTGTGTAAAAATGCGTTCCCCCTCTTCAGGATCTGTTGGTTCTTCTGGTTGAATTGTTGCAATTGCGACAATAGCAGTGGGGTCTACGTCAATGATCTGTCATTTACCAGTATTTTTAGAATCAGATTTTGAATAAGGGTTTGTCTCCTTGTCTTTGATCTTGGCCACCAATGACTGTTTTGAGCGACATTCATCAGTGTTGTGCTAGGGCATTTTGTGGAAATCACACCATTTTCCGGTGTCCTTCTTTGTCTTCTCATGACCCTTATTTTCCTGTGGCTTGGACTGGTTTTCAGGAGACTATTTGTTAGGGTTATCTTTGTCATACTTTGGTTGTTGCGGATTTCGAGGCTCAAACTCCCATTTGTTGTAGTGCCTTAATTTCTTCTTGATTTTAACAACATATCAATAGGCAACATCGAATGATGAGATGTCTAGAAACTCCATTTCAGTTTGGATGTATCTGTGTAGAGCCCCACGGTATTTCAAAACCAAATTTCATTTGGAGTCTTTGATACCTAGCTTGGTGCGCAAGGTATGGAAGGTATTGCTGAACTCCGGAACCACTTGGCCCCTCTCTTGTTGCAGTGTGTTCCATCTCATGTACTGGTCCTCATAGTTTCCAACAGGGTAATACTGTTCCTTTACCACATCCACAAAAAAATCCCAAGTAAGCTCAGCCCCATATATTCCAAACTCCTCTGTGGAACTCTTCTCCCAGTAAGTTTTCCACCAATGTTTGACATGGGGGAGAGCCTTAAGGAGCGTGAAGATGATATTTTCTCTGTCGGAAAAATTATGAATAGATAAATAACCTTCTAACAGATTTAACCATTTATCTAGGGCATCCACATCTATCTAACCTTCAAATATAGGAATATCAAAATCGACCTGTACCTTAAAAGGCGAGGTGCCTCCAAAGTGGCCGCTTGATGAAGATGTTCCTGATGCTATCGGGAGGCATTGAAGGATGTGGGAAAACTTCTCCATCATTTCGTCCCCCTGTCATGTGAGAGCTTTCTCAAGCAACAAACTTATAGGATCGTCTGCTCCATCGTTTTTCTTTTCTTCCACCATTGAGGGTTTCTTGGGTGTGCGAGAGCGATTGTCTTCAAGAGAGACAAGCTCAAGACCCAACTTTCTATACGCATACCTCGTCGAGGACATGCACTGAAAAAACGATCAAGAACAACTTGCTCTAATACCATTGATCCGGATTATTTTCGGCACGAAATAAGAGTGGAGATATAATAAAGAAATGCACTGAGATATCACAGATATTCAATAATATAACATAAATGTATCAGAGACGAAACCATAAACATAGATATACAGTAATACACAATTTCTATTAATCAAAGAAATGTATAGAGACTGTAAAAATACAGAGTGAAGACTCGCTAGAATGGTGGCAGCTTATCTCTGACAAGAGATGTGGCCGCTACTTGCATTCGTAAGAAGATGATTACAATGAGGCTCTAAAGGACTTTTTAAAATAAATAGGAATGAAAAAAACCCTAGACATCCAAAAACCTAACCCTAGGAGATGAAGCACCAAAAGTCATGTGGGCCCCGTTTGGGTAAGTTAGTACATTAACTTCCCGGTGTCGTAACTTTTGCATACGATATACGTTTTAGTCATATGATAGCTCATTGGAAAGGTATCATTGAGTGGATTCATTTTGAGGGCTCAATAATGCCATAGTATATCATTGAGAACCTCGATATAGAAAAAAATTCATTTGAGCCCTCAAATTTGACCACCGTTATCCACCTGAATCAATCCTCCCTCCTTAGGAACCAATGGTCTCCATTGTGTTGAGTTCCCGGGAGAGAGGGAAATTTTTTTACTAAATATGCATCTTGGTGAGCTACTTGCCTTGCTAGAGACGTTTCCCTGCTGAGTTTGTGGAATTCTGTCACGAACCTATCGAGGCTGAGGATGTTCAACAAGTCAAGCTACATGAGAGCACGATGTGTAGAAGGAATATTTGTGCTTTGCTGCAACCCTGTTGACCTAATTATGTTGGGTAGAAGGTGTTTGGGGTGAGGTCGAAATGGTTCCAGTTTCCTTATGTTCCCCTTTTGAACATATTTTGAAAAAGATGAATTTTGCAATATGAGATACTACCTTGTGACACTTTTTAGGTGGAACAGTAGTTAGAATTACTTCTGGAATTCTGTAGAGATGACCCCCCAGAGAAACAATGACACTGTGATGTCAAGACTCATAAACAACATGGTGCTTCCACATATATGGTTGTCCCAATATAATGTCAGGGACATCCAGTGGGGAAACATCACATAATAACTCATCCTTGAAGGGAGGGATGTCATATGACAATCGACATGGTTGGCTGACACAGATATCTCATCCTTGGTGAAGCCACCCGATGTTGTATGGTTGTGGGTCTGGTGTTGTCAAAAATCTCAATTGGTTGACGACCTCTGCTGAGATGAGGTTCTTATGGCTTCCGCTATCAATAATAAAATGCAGCGAGATCCCCTTCACCCACATATGTGAATGAAAAAGGTGTTCCCCTTCTTCAGGATTTGTTGGTTCTTCTGGATGAATTGTTACAGTTGCGACAATAGCAGTGGGGTCTACATCAATCATCTGTCCTTTACCAGTATTTTCAAAATCAGATTTTGAATCAAGGTTTGGCTCCTTTTCTTTGATCTCGGCCACCAATGACTGTTTTGAGTGACATTCATTGGTGTTGTTCCAGGGGCTTGTGTGGAAATCACACCATTTTTTGGTGTCCTTCTTTGTCTTCCCGTGACCCTTCTTTTCCTGTGGCTTGGACTGGTTTTCGGGAGACTGTTTGTTAGCGTTATATTTTTCATACTTTGCTTGTTGTGGATTTGCATGCCTGAACTCCCATTTGTTTTGGTGCCTAAATTTCTGCTCGATTTTAACAACATATCGATAGGCACCACTGAGTGATGATATTTCTAGAAACTCCATTTCAATTTGGATGTATCTGTGTAGAGTACCACGGTATTTGAGAACCAAATTTCGTTTGGAGTCTTTGATACCCAGCTTGGTGTGCAAGATATGGAAGGTATTGGTGAACTACGGAACCACTTGGCCCTTCTCTTGCTGCAGTGTGGTCCATCTCATGTACTAGTCCTCATAGTTTCCAACAGGGTAATACTATTCCCTTACTGCATCCACAAAAAAATCCCAAGTGGGCTCAGCCCCATATATTCCAGACTCCTCTATGGAAATCTACTCCCAGTAAGTTTCCCACCAATGTTTGACATGGGGGAGAGCCTTAAGGAGCGCGAAGATGAACTTTTATCTGTCAGAAAAATTATGAACAGAGAAATAACCTTCTAACAGATTTAACCATTTATCTAGGTCATCCGCATCTATCTGACCTTCAAATATAGGAATTTCAAAATTGACCTATACCTTAAAAGGCAAGGTTCCTCCAAAGTGGCCTCTTGATGAAGATGTGCCTGATGCTATCAGAAGGTGTTGAAGGATGTGAGAAAAATTCTCCATCATTTCATCCCTCTGTCGCGTGAGAGCTTGCTCAAGCAACAGACTTATAGGATCGTTTGCTCCATAGTTTTTCTTTTCTTCCGCCATTGAGGGTTTCTTGGGTGTGCGAGAGTGATTTTATTCAACAGAGACAAGCTCGAGACCCAACTTTCTATACTTGGACCTCGTTGGGGACATGCACTAAAAAAAGGATCAAGAACAACATGCCCTAATACCATTGATCTGGATTATTTTCGGCACAAAAGAGAGCGGAGATATAATAAATAAATGCACAGAGATATCGAATATATTCAATAATATAACATAAATTTTTCGAATATGAAACCATAAACACAGTTATATAGTAATACATGATTTCTATTAATCAAAGAAAATTACAGAGACTATAAAAATGCAGAGTGAAGACTCGCTAGAATGGTGGCAGCTTATCTGTGAGAAGAGATGTGACCTCTACTTGCATTCGTAAGAAGATGATTAAAATGAGGCTCTGAAAGCCTTTTTACAATAAACAAGAATGCCAAAAACCCTAGACATCTAAAAACCTAACCCTATGAGATGAAGCACCAAAAGTCATGTGGGCCTCGTTTGGGTAAGTTAGTACATTAACTTCTCTGGGTCGTAACTTTTGCATATGATCTCTGTTTTAGGCGTATGATATCTCGTTGGAAAGGTATCCTTGAGGAGATTATCATTGATCACCTCAATCTCGAAAAAACTTCATTTGGGCCCTCAAATTTGACCTGGAAGTTAAAAACTGCTAAAATTAGTAAATTGCCAGAAAATTGTTTTGGGCCAGTCGGAAAAGGTGGGTGGCCACCGATACCCACCTGGATCAATCCTCCCTCCTTAGGAAGAAATGTTCTCCATTTTGTTGAGTTTCCAGGGGAGAGGGAAAAGCGTTTACTGAATATGCATCTTGGTGAGTTGTTTGCCTTGCTGGAGACATCGCACTGCTCAGTTTGTGGAACTCTGTCACGAACCTGTTGAGGCTGAGGTTGTTCAAAAGGTTGGGCTACATGAGAGGAAATTGTGCAGAAGGAAACTTTTCACTTTGTTGCAACCTTGTCGACCTGCTTCTGTTGGGTAGAAGGTGCTTGGGACGACGTTGTAGTGGTTACAGTGTCCTTATGTTCCCCTTTTGAACATATTTTGAAGAAGCTAAATTTTGCAATATGAGATACTACCTTGCATCACTTTTTAGGTGGAACAATAGTTGGAACTACCTCTGGTATTCTGTAGAGATGACCCCCCA